>WJQU01002137.1:0-132473 GCA_029228625.1 Pseudolycoriella hygida | reverse complement strand
AAAGAAGAATGCTGTCATACATCCTAATGTATGAAAGTTTGTGAACAAGAGGGGAAAGAGTGGAGGCGTAAAAAAACTGCCTTTTTTAGCGTGAGTACTTTGTGGATGGCACCTTACGAGGGTTGCATTTTATGTTTCTGGCCTGGGGTACTTCCAGTCCGAAACTCACAAATCTGCCGGTGCTATTTCAAAATTGACTATTTTTTATAGTAAATTTTCTTAGATCACTTTTATGTAGCGTCAGTGGGTGCGTAACTACAGAACTTTGAAAATTTCGTCTCCACGAAAAAACAAAATTTACACTCGAAGATTTTCTTAAAATTTTTTTTTCATAATATTAGACGTAACTTATTCAATTATACTTATAATGAAGAAGCACTATCCTTTTCCGCAGTAAAACGCTGGTGTGTACATACAATAACTTCGATTAGGGTCGTGATTCGCAAAGTGACGAGTATTGTAGAGGCTATTCAAAATCAGTCGTTGCTCCAGCAAACCAACAGAGCTGTGCGTGATCTGATAGAAACTGATTGCAAATTGACACACTGTGACATTCAGTCAACCTCTGGCATTGAAATGACTAGCATACAAACAAACTTTGATGGACATTTGGATATAAAATTAAATTCGTTCTTGTTGGGTATCGCTTAACCAGAGCATATGTCAGTGGGAGGGCTGCGTCGATCGGTGCCAAGAAACACTGGAGAAATGTTACAACAGTGCTTCAAATGGTGTGAATGACATCCTACACTAATGACGTTTCATGAATCTATGCTTACCCAGCAACTTCATGTTTAGGTGCTCCGACAAAAGTTGAACGCAGTAGAAGTTGTTAAGAATAGAATAGCTGTGAAAGGAATGGACGCAATTTTCATCAATATTAAAGGACATGTGGCCTGAATAGCTATTGAGGTCTATTCTGATTAGTACACAACAATATGATTGTCAAAAGTGTTGACCCCCTCAAAGCGGCCCCTATCGACCTGTACAGCGAAAATGCTAGCTACCACACCACTTGTCGTACAAAGGCTTCTGTAGTTATTACAAACCTTTAATTGGTCAGCTATCTACCGTATAATGAAGATTAGGCATTGAACTATTAGTTTTTTCCTTTTACGTGAAACAAATTTCGAGGAGTGGGATTTTAGTAGCGTAAAGGTGATATATTCAAAAAACGCGTTTTTGAAGTGTCTAAAACTGATGTCTATAGCTTCGCATCCACTGACGCTACGTAAAGGTGATCAAAGAAAATTTACCATAAAAAATAGTCAATTTTAAGATAGGGTCTCTAGATTTGCGAGTTTCGGGCTGGAAGTACCCCAGGCCAGAAACATAAAAGGCAACTCTCGTATAGGGATTTTCATAATTATTTCTAAATTGGAAAGGGTTTTTGTGCTGTGTTGTATTAAAACAAGAGAAGGACCTTTTTGTCCATAGAAGTATAGGTCTGAAAGGGACGTTTTTGTTGATAGAAGCATATGTCTAGGTCTCTTAGGGTGGGCGCTAGGTCTTAAATTTTGGTGTGTGCACTGTGGGGACGCTAGGTTGGAAGCAGTGCCTAATACTTGAGAATTGATTCCCAAAAATTCCCAAATTTTTTGAGAATTTTAGGGAATTTTTGAGAATCAATTCCCAAATATTAGGACCCTGGTTGAAAGTGTTTCTTACAACGTAGCTTCGGGTGGGTTTCTCAAAAATCCCTTCTAGGCAATTTACACTAGAAGTAAGTAAGTAGTGAAAATGTACAGATAAAATAGTCAACTCTAAAGGGAGTTGAGTTACATCGATCGATATATACCGCGTATACCTTATGGCAAATTGAAAAAAAAAAATCGAAAATTTTGGTTACGGTCGGCATTGCAACTTCAACGTTCAGTTTGCGCGGTTTGCACCCGACTAATTTTGTATGAATTTAATTGAATGATTTTTTTAATTTGAAAATAGGTCTGTTCACTTTTGTGTTAAAAATCGACTCCGACATTCCAAAACGTTATTGAACATCGATAATGGAACGAAACGTGCGAAATGGATCACCGAATGTGACAGTTCTTTTTGTCAAAAATCAAAACACGTGCATGTATCGTAACATAGAAACTAAAATATAAAATTAAAATTTAGTCGTAGAAATCTGTGAAACATGCGTATCGAAACGTGTTATTTTTGCTCCAGCAAAGTATATCCAGGCCATGGCATCCAATTTGTGCGCAATGATTGCAAGGTAAAATAATTGAATTGATTTAACCCAAACATCGTTCGAATAAACATATTTTTCAGATCTTCAAATTTTGTCGTTCAAAATGTCACAAAGCCTTCAAAAAGCGTAAGAATCCGCGTAAAACGAAATGGACTAAGGCAGCCCGCAAAACGAACGGTAAAGAACTTACACAAGATCCCAGCTTTGACTTTGAGAAACGCAGAAATATTCCGGTCAAATACAATCGTGAAACATGGAAAAAGACATTGGAGGCTGTGGCACGAGTCACTGAAATCAAAGAGAAACGTTCGCGTGAGTTCGTTCTAAAAAGGTTGCGCAAGGGACATAAAGTGGAAGTGGAAATGGATGTTAAGGACGTGCAAAAGAATATATCGTTGATTCGTTCACCAGCTGCTGGATTGCGAGAACGAAAGGCTAAAGAAGCAGCACAGGAAGCGGCTATGATGAGCGATGAATCGGACGATGAGAAGATTGAATATGTTGATGCTAGAACATTGGAAAAACAATTGGCAGAAGAATTGAGCAGTGACCAAGAAATGGTGGAGTTGAACGAATAAAACATTCTTCTGTTCATTTACAAAAGAAAATAATTTTCTAATAAAATTATGTACTAACACACCTGTTGTTTTGCCGAATGAATCGATTTTTGTGTTTGCTTTTTAATTCAATTAAGATTGGGTGAAATTAGTCGAGTTCTCAATCAGCAGTCATATTTGTCGAAATGTACGCGTTGAAGAATGGTAAGTTGTGGCAAGGGAAGGCTATCCCGGAGTCCCATTGCATTTCAAATCGTGCAATTCTTTGAAGTTTTATTAAAATTGGTCACAAACGCCTTAAACCTCTACGACGAGATCATGCTATCGTTTTTATGACGTGAGCAACCTGAGGGACAGGAAGGTCGCTATGGATGGAGTGTTTCTTCGGTACCAAGGACACGTCCGAACACTGAATTGAATGTGTAGCTCTGTGAGTTTAGTTTTGATGTGCTCGTTTGATGTGTTTTCATCGTGGATGATGTTTTCATGTGGTTATTGACTGGCTCCAGTGTGATATGGCAGGAAAAGCTGTGCATTATTTCTTCATTTGATTTTTCTTTCGGGAAGAGCATATCACACGGTTGATTGGCGTATCCATTCCATTTATATTTTCCAATTTCCCTTCTTTCAGTGACTATTTTAATGTTAAACGTTGTGGCTTTACTCTATCTCGGTTGGGTATGTCTTGAATACGATCACATACCCAACTTGGTGTCATTTAAAGATGTAGATCGAAAAGAGTTTGATTATATCATTGGTAAGTTTAGGAGAATTAAAAAGTAAATTACCACATGAACTTAATTTTTCGTTAGTTGGAGCTGGAGTGGCGGGTTCCATAATCGCAAATAAACTTTCTATGGAGGAAAATGTAACCGTACTTCTTATCGAAGCTGGTAAAGTATTTGGTCCTCTATCTATCGTTCCGCTACTAACAACCATGCAGCAAAGAACGAGTGTCGACTGGGCCTTTAAAACGGTTTCTCAAAAACACTCGTCTGCTGGCTTCGTTAATCGTCAACAGTTCTTGCCTCGTGGAAAAGGACTTGGTGGATCGAGTCAATTAAACTTCATGTTGCACTACAGCGACGAGGAGACAAGAGAATTTGATAATTGGGAAAAATTGGTAGGCAGTGCATGGGGACGAGAAAATATGTTGAAATATCTGAATGGAAATTGCAGTGAAGACGGTGAGACATCGTCATATTTAGATCAAGTTTGTAGTTTTTGTCAAACTTTGACTCTAGTCATTGCCAGCGTTTTTCTAGGAGGAGAGACACGATTCAAATTTGACGTCTATAACCGACTGTGATGTAAAGTTATCACAAATATTTCTACAAATAAAGGACGAGTTTTTCACAAAGAATGAAGAAGTTGACTTCCACTTAGCTCAGTATTATACAAAGAAAGGCATTAGATGGAATGTTTACCACAAATATCTTCGTCCAGCATTTAAAAGAAAAAACTTAAAAGTCTTGTACAGCAGCAGAGTTCGAAAAGTTCGAATCGATTTCCAACTGTATGTTCAATCGATGCAGCACAAAATTTTTGGTGAAAAACGGTCCACAAACACACAATTTTTTCATAGTAAAAAAAGGAAACAGAACTTTACACGCATTACGTAAAGTAAAGTTGAAATTTTTCAAAGACTTTTTATTAAATTCAACGAAATTTCGAAAACTCAGTTTTTCCAACGAGAGCAAAAAATTGTTGACTGTACTGACTGGAAATAGTTTCGTTATTTAACTGTGGCTAACGGAAACAAATCATTAACCAGTGTGTGATTTAGTGACTATTTGCACCTGGTACCTCTTTCTTTTATTAATAATCAAAAAAAAAAAAAAATTAGAGGAGTGCACGCCCCCTGTTGAAAAAACAAAATGACGAAATAACTAGTCCGATCTTTTTGTCGAGCGGGAGCGATTGTTATTCACATTGTATCTCGAGTAGCGACCTTGCGCCGTCCGGATAATTTGATTAGTAATTTAAAAATAATGGGATCTGAAGTGACTCTAATGTTGCAAGGTCAATGGGCTCCAAACGCGTGGATTGTTTACGAAAAAATTCTGACAAAAAAAGCTTCGAAAAAAAATGTAGAACATTTGTTGGTGGAAATAATTTGTCGTTTATCGACATCACCCTCAGAAATATGAGCTGCATCGATTAACAACTTTAGCAACAATTTCTTTTCTAAAAGTTCATTTTCAGGTTCATTTCACAGAAAACCGTGCTTCAACAGTACTCATTTCACCGGAAGAAGATTTTCAAAAAATATACCTGGTGCACGCAAAGCATGAAATTATTTTGTGTGCAGGAGCCTATCAGACACCGCAAATATTGAAGCTCTCCGGCATTGGCGAAGAACGTGAGCTGAAGTCATTGAACATAAATTTAGTTAAAGATCTACCGTCAGTTGGTTCCAATCTCTTCGATCACGTGCATTTACCTCTTTATATTTCCATCGAAAATCCAATCACTTTGACTATGGACAAAATTCTGAATGTTGGCGAGATGTTACATTATCTATTTCACGGTACCGGATTCTACTCGAATTCTGGTGTTATTGGATTCGCTACATTGAACGGCAGTGCAGTCGGTTTGTTTGGTATGGGATCCATTAACGAAAAACTGTTTCGAGGAGTGAGCAACTACAACGAAGAGGTAATTCAACACAACTACTTGGTGGATCGTTTTTGCTCTTTTTTAAACGTGTTCTTTCATGCCATCCACCCAAACAACTTAATTTTTATGAAGAAATTAGACTTTCAGAGCAATTTTCCCACATTTCGCTAACTCAAGTCAGGAAGGAGTAGTTTTACTTTGCACATGTCATCATCCCATATCCCGAGGAACAGTCAAACTAAGAAGTCGAAACCCAAAGACGCCACCTCTTATCGATCCAAAGTATTTGCAAGACGGTAACGATGTTGTCTGCATGATAAACGCAATAAAATTGGCCGTGCGTTTGGTTCAATCGCAAGTGTTTCAATCATTGAATCCTAAAATCATGTGGCCAAACATACGCAGCTGCATTAATTTCGGTCCGACAATGAAAGATTCTCACGGAAATTTACCAAAAGACCGTTATTTGGAGTGTCTACTAAGAACAATATCGATAACGTCCCATCATCCTGGTGGCACTTGTGCTTTAGGAACGTCAGTTGACAATCGTTTAAGGTTGGTCCAGTTTTAAGTTTTGTTCTATTCCTCAATCTATCATTTTCCAAACAAATCCAAAATGGTTTTATGTTTTCTTTGGAATCTACTTTCTCGACAGGGTGAAGGGAGTCCATGGAATTCGAGTGGCAGACGCAAGTGTATTACCAGCTCCAATAGCCGGAACACCGTCCAAAATTCTCGAATTGATCGGAAAACATGCTGCAGACACCATAATCGAAGATTTCAAGCGACAAAATTGAATATTTTTACAAATTAAAAGATAAGTAAATGAATAAGAATTGCTAATTGTTTTCTATACTCAATTTGGTTCTTCGCTACAAAAATCTGAACTCAATAATGCTTCGCATTTCAATATCATGGCCAGTGTGTGGATTTTAATTTTTACATAAAACTAGGTCCCACCTTTTGATTCAGATCACTTGACTTGACTCGATTATTTACCATTTGTTGGAATTGTTTGGAATCCTAAGAAAATAGCTTCTAGCTGTCAAAGTGATGCAATCTTGTATTTTTTGCTATCGTCTGAATTAGAACAGCTAGACAGTTGGTTTCTTTGGAAAAGTTATAGATATTGGTGAGGAGAACTTTTTGGATCCAGAAAGTTGTCAGCTAGTGTCAAAAAGTTGTCAGCAAGTGTCAGAAAGTCTTAAAAAGTTGTCAGCAAGTGTCAGAAAGTCTAAGAAAGTTGTCAACAAGTGTCAGACAGTCCCATAAAGCTGTCATAAAGTGTCAGACAGTCTCAGAAAATTGTCATACAGTTTCAGAAAGTTGTCAGAAAGCGTCACAAAGTTTCAAAAAGTTATCGGAAAAGTGTCGGAAAGTTGTCAGCAAGTGTCAGAAAGTCTCAGAAAGTTGTCAGCAGGTGTCAGAAAATCTGAGAAAGTTGTCAGCAAGTCTCAGAAAGTACTCAGCAAGTGTCAGAAAATCTGAGAAAGTTGTCAGCAAGTCTCAGAAAGTACTCAGCAAGTGTCAGAAGGTTTTCAGCAAGTGTCAGAAAGTTGTCAGCAATTACCAGAAAGTCTCTCATCATTTTTGTTCATGGAAACATAGGTCGCAGGGTTCGCTTAACAAAACTTACAAAACTACTGATATCACAACAAAAAACTTCTTCGAATGTAAAGTGTGACGCAGGCCGTAAGTCCACTTCCAAAATTATTGATACCTCAGAGGTCACGCTTTCGCTGATAAGACGCAAAAATTTGTTTGAATAAAATGTTAGCTTGTGGTCAGTTTTATTCTTCAAGAAAAATTGCGCCACTTTTTTTAAAGCAAAATTACGTTGTGTTCAAAAAATTGCGTCACAAATGCCAGACCCAACGAATTTTTCTGTACTCTCAGTTTTTACACTGCAGAAATATAACTTTTCTTTCTTTTTGCGAAGATTGCTTTACATAAATTTAAATTTTTGCGTGTGAAAATTGGAAGTGTTGAAAAATTATTACGCTGGTGCAATTTTTTTTAAAACAAATTTGATTTGATTCAATCAATTTGATAGCTATCAACTTAATAGTTGACTATCACCAACTATCAACTTAATAGTTGACTATCACCAACTATCAACTTGATAACTGACTATCACCAACTATCAACTACCATATTATTGACATACCAACTTAATAGTTAACTAAGTTGGTAATAGTCATCTATCAAATTGATAGTCATCTATCAAGTCGATAGTCATTTATCAAGTCGATAGTCATTAGTCAACTAGTTCAAGAGATTGTTACGCGATGTGATACCGAGAGGGGGGGGGGAGGTGGTCTAAGCCCGAAAATCGTGTTACGTAATTTAGGGACAGCCCCATACGAGGTAAGTGTGGAAAGTCCAAAACTTTTCAGCTTCCTGTGAGAAGGAACAGATCTTCAATTTATAACGACTGAATACCAAATGCAGAACAACAAAGACTAAATTTTATTTTTATAAAAAAGTAATAAATTTATAAACTTCTTTCGCATTTTCTACATAAAAACATTTTCTGTGGAGAGTTTAAACTAGTTTACACTTTTTTTACATGTCATGTACGGATACCACATATAAATTGTTCGATGAATCACTTTTTCGTCAACTGTGGATTAAATGCAGTAGATTCCAAGATTCTTAAGGCTTAATTTAAAGTTGGAAATTACCGGCTTTGATTTAAGCCTTTTCTTGTTTGATTTGTATGGAGTTCATTAATTGTCATTGTTCTAATTGCTGCTGTTGTTGTTGTCGTTGATGATGCTGTTGCTGAAAACAAAACAAAAACTCATTAGGGGAGAAATGCTGGACACAGGAACTATTTCGAGTGTTCAAGGTTAAAAAAACTAAAAGTGTTGTCCTTTCGTTCGACATAGTTTCTCTTTACCCGAATGTTCCAGTACCAGAGGGGATTCAGTCAATAGCGAAGTAGTTACGAACGATAGATCTTACGGATTTGCAGAGGAACACATTAGTAGATGCGACGAGCCTGTGCATAAACCAAAACCAGTTTCAATACCGAAACAAGTTTTTCAAACTGAAGCGAGGTACTGCTATGGGAAACCCTCTGTCTTTTTTCGTCTCGAATTCGTTCATGTGCCAGTTTGAGAATGAACTGGAAGACCAACTCCCTAGGGTATGGTGGAGATTTGTGGACGACGTATATCCGCCATCATCAAAAAATCTGATTTGGATAAAGTTTTGAAGATTCTCAACGGTGAAAAATTATAAATCAATTAGATTCACTTGCGGAAAAGAAACGGATGGGAAACTACCATTTCTGGACGTGATGTTAACGAGAATGCCAACTGGAACCATCGACATAGCAATATACAGAAAGCCGACTGTCACATCACGTTTCATCACAAAAGAGTCATATTGCCCAATGTCACACAAAATGGCCTCATTTAATGGTATGGTTCATTGGTTAGATCGACTTCCTTTTTCAGTGAGCAACTTCATGAATGAAATAAAACACATAAAAGAAGTGGCTATAGTCAATGGTTTTAGCTCATCTACCATTGATGAAATTGTCAAAAAACATTCGAGAAAACTAAGATTGGAGTCACTATCTACATTTTACAGCAAGTCAACAAATAACAAAACATTAAAGATGAAATTCCAATGTGTGGCGCACAAAACTAACAAAATTGCCACCATCCTTAAAAAGAACGACTTAGACGTCGCGTTCTCGAGTGGACCGAAATTAAAACAATTGCTGGGTAGCGCGAAGGACAGTATTCCCAAGCTGGAGAGATCAGGGATATATCAAGTGACTTGTAGCTGTGATCTTAAATATTTTGGACAGACGAAACGACAAGTCATGATCAGATATAAGGAACACTGTGGACATGTAAGACTTAACCACCCCGATAAGTCAGCCGTAACTTTTCACGTAATAAAAGAGCTTTATTTGAACTTCGACCCGAAAGATACCAGCCGTATTAAATTGTTGAAACCATTAAACGACTCATATAAACTTGATGCGTGGGAAAGTCTCATTACCAATGAAAGTGAAAAGAAATACCAAACGATAATGAACATCCAGCCTAGTCCAATACATTCACCACTTTTCAATATCATTTAAAAATTCTTTTCGGCCAAAAATTCTTTTCTTAATTTGAGGAGTTCTGAATGTATTCGATCACGTATGAATTTATTCTTATCAATTTTATTATTCTCTTTTACACCTATTCGGTGATGACATGTCGTCATAGTGCAAGTGCGTTAATTTTTTGAATTTGTAGTCGTTCGTCTAATTGAATTGTATAATTGTTCCATTTTAACTTTCGTTTCCTGAATCTGTTACTCTTCTATTTGATTTGATTTAGCGTTGCAATTTTTTGGATGAGCAATTTGTTTAAAGTTTTAGTCTCAGATGATATCTGCTGAGGATGATTGTGATGCTAGCAATCGAAATATATCCAGAGATTTTGTGAAATTAAAAATAACATTTTTTGTTGTTTTTATTTGACAAAGATTTAAAGTGAGTTCAACAAAAGGTGGTGTTTAAACGATATATGTTGTCCTTTCTTTCTTTTTTTGTGAAATTATTGTCCTTTTAGTAACTTTCGTTAAAATTCTTTGAAATTCTTTGCGTCGGATGTACGTTTAGCCTTCATATAGTATCACACGGGTCTGTCACGCTTATGTATTTACAATCACTTACGTCTACTATTTGTTGTTGCTGCTGCTGCAGTTGTTGTTGAAACTGCTGTTGGATTTGCTGTTGAATTTGTTGATCGATCGATTGGTTTTGATTTTGTGATGCTAAAGATTCTTGTATTGGCGATTGTAGCACCACCGTACTAGTGGTGCCATCTGGTGAACTCGTCGTAACTAATTGTGGAAGTTGTATCTGAACAGGTAAAGTAGTGTTATCACTTGTTGGAACCTGAAACAAAAGTGTTGAGTAAACGAAGTCGGCTTGTCATTTGGGGGCAACTTACATGAATTGTGACATTGGGCAAACAAATCGTTTGACTTTCCGGTTGCATTGGTAATGGAGTCAATAAATCGTTGCTGGACGTTGTATTGTCAGAATTTTGGGTGGTTGCATCAACTGTGGTCGATGACAACGATGATGCAGCTGCCTGTGCATTCAATTCTTCTTTTAGTCGCTTGGTTGCATGAGATTTGGCATGTTTTCTCAAATGGTCTTTTCGATAAAACCCTTTACCGCACTCGCCGCATATCTGAAAACCATCGATTTCGTTCAAATTCAACGACAAGTAATTTCAAGCGAATGGACCTACTTCATTTTTGAAGCCCGAATGAATAACGAAGTGTAAGTTTAAGTGTTCCTTTCTCTTGAATCCTTTCATACAAACGCTACAAATATACGGTCGTTCCGGGCTATGTCCCAGTTTGTGTCTTTCCAAATGTTCCTTTCGCTTCAAGCCAGCACCGCAAAGATCACAAATGTAACGGCGCTCAATTTTGTGTACAGTTAAATGTTGCTCCAAATTTGTCTTATCAGGATATGCCATTTGGCACTCTGGACAGCAAAACAAAATGGTGCCATCTAGTGCCGTGGCGATATGCACCTGACCCGGCTTTGGTGGTTTCACTTTCGGTGGTTTCTTTTTGTATTTTCGTTTCTTTTTCATCTTACCATTTGCGTCCACTTCGACCGCTTCGCCTTGATCCACTTTTTCCTGTGAGTTATCGGATCCTTCAACGCCATTTAGCGGTGAATTTTCGATTTGAGATTCTCGTTTGATTGTATCCGGATTGAATCGAAGAAATTGCTGCAAGTTGATAATGCCCTGTCGCGACAAGTATTCACTGAAATCAGTCGGCTGAGTTTGTATCGTATTTGTCCACACTTGTGGTTCTTGTTTGATTGTAATTGTGTTTAGATCCCTAAAAAACGGAGAACGAATCAAAAATTGAACTAATCACTTTGAGCTCGTTCATTGCTACTGTTAAAATGAAAGTGTAGGGAATTTATTTTCATAGAAGGGTTAATTACCTATTTTCGATGCTATCACCATTATCGATTTGAGTATTTTCATTCGTACCCTGGTGCTGCTGTTGTTGCTGTAGCTGACCGGTTTGAGCTGCGAATAGTTGTAAGTCTTGTGGTTGAATTGCCGCCAGCACCGTAACTCCTTCCGGCAGGCCATGGTTGGACAACAGTTCACCGTCTTGCGGAACAGCAACCGTAAGTACAGTAGGCTGTTGAAAGCCTTGTATTGGTATTTGCATAGGACTCATTTGAAATTTGGGCGATGGTTGGATTTGATTTGGATTAAGTACTTGAATTTGAACTGTTTGTTGGACATCGCCCGGCTTATCGCCTGGCATTGTTATCGGAAGTATCAACGTTTGGGCTTGTTGTAAGCTTGTGTTGTTGTTGGTTTGTTGACTCGGATGGATGCCGCCATCAAATTGACGAAGGAATTGCACACCGCCATCTGCACCCGATACAAGACTGACAACCTGGCCATCTGCTGTTGTTATATTCTGAGCAAATTTCGCCGCTGTGAACTGATGCAACGTATTTGTTGGAATGCCGGTGAATTGTGTAAACGGAGTGAAATTCATTTTCTGAAACTGATATGAAAAAACATTGGAACTTTAAACTTAAGTCGAATGCGTTCGATGAAAGTTAAATCAAGGAAATAAATCTTGTGCACTTAATGTAACAATTTACAACCTACATATTTACTACACCGTTAAAAAAAATACAAATATACAAAAATACCAATACAAATATACCAATTATAATCCATTGACAGAGTTAGCCACGAGGGTGTCACTTACTATAAAAATCTACATCAATTTACAAAATTTTTTGGAGTTTTTGAATTTCGTCTACATTTTATAGATTCCGTTTTTTAATTTTCAGTTTGTTATAGGATTCGGCAACATCGACAAATTTGCGTTGCATGGCCGAATCGAGTTACAAAACGATTGTTTCTTCTTCGGCAATAATGAATTATGAGTGAATATTGGATGAATAAATGACATTCCCGTGAGAGTTAGCGGATATATGAAGACCGATAATGTCATTGTCACTAATCTTTTATTCAAACCACGTTTCGCACATTTGTTCAAAGAGGTACTGGACAAACTTGAAATGTTAATTTTTTTTGTTAGAAATCTACTTGTCGATGTACATACCACCGAGTTTCTTGCCTGGTTCGAAATAATTGTGGCAGCATGTACTCCAACGAGCTAATCGTTTGAAATTTGAGACTGGACTGAAGCAAATTCAAGCGAATGGGTGCAACCAAGCTGTTTGATGACAGTAAGACAATATTGAACTGACTACTAATTTTGATTATTTGACATTATATGACAGTTATGTGAAAGTTAATTTCTTCGCCGTTTACTTTAAAGTTCGGACATTATATTACAGTTAACACGAAATATTTCGATGTGATCCGCCAGCAATTGTAGTAAAAATAGACTTCAAATAGAACAATAGAATACAGATCTACCGCGTTTTATGCGGTATTTGATTTATGCGGATTCGGTTATATGCGGTTTTGTCGGGTTCGAAATATGCGAAGTAACTTCGGGTATATGCGCGTTATGTGTTACCAGATGTGTGTTAAATTTTGACAAGAAAGACAACAATAGATTTAAACGAAAAAGTAATTTTTAAATGCGCAATTGACGTAACCTCATCATTTATTTTGAATTTTTAAGTGCGGACGGGATTTGTGAACAGCCACTTTTCCTTGGAGCGTGAGATACTTTACAAACAGCCTCCAATGCATAGAAATGGTCGTGCAGTCAGTGGTCTAAAAATTGTAAGAACAATATTTGCTACATTGACATGATTCAATTTTGGAATCTGTCGGATGGTGTACTGAAATTTCGCCACTTCGTCCATTGACCTGTAGATCTCATTCGCTGAAAAGTCTTTTAGCATTCCTCAGGAATAAAAGCCGACATGTTACGAGTTGAAGAAAATGAACTAATAATTTTTTTAACGATATGTGAAAACCTAAGAAGAGTGTTTAATAAACATATCGTGTGACAAAAATTCTCAATTTCATCACGAATTTTATAAATTTATGCGAAAAAATGATTTTTCATATCTATGGAGACTACATACATTCAGACGTTATGACATGTAAACTCATTTGTTGCTAATACACATCGGGTAATACATTTTTAATGTCAAATATTGATAACGGTATCAAGCTCGAATTATGCGGTTCGAAGATATGCGGTACGAAAACACCGCATAAAACGCGGGAGATCTGTAATTGAGTTTGTTGGGATCAAAAGTCGGTCTTTTGCACCTGTCAAGGTGACGTTTTAAACGTCAAACAAAAACACTTTTTTCGAAATATGTAAAACCTGTTTATTTTTCCTCAGTTCCTCAACCCTAATAGAATTAAGTAAAAATAAATAGGTTTTGGATATTTCGAAAAAAAAAAGATTTTTGTTTGACATTGAAAACGTCACTTTGACAGGTGGAAAAGACCGACTTTTGATCCCAACAAACTCAATTTTGCATCTGTCACATTCACAATCAGGCCCTGCGAAAATTTGTCTAAAGCCTCACAATTAAGCGAATGAATGGATTTCGAATGTATTTAGAATCCATTCCCGGAATGCATTTTTAGTGACAGATGATGCATCACTTGAGTTCACTGCGTGATGGATCCTGAAGGCAACAGAGGTTCATTTGTTATTCACGGGAGAGTAGAATGTTATTGTTAGCTGTCATGTAGAACGTAAGGTGAACAGAGAAATGATTAGTTGGTACCCTTGTGACGAGGTCGAATACACATGTGAATGACAGTTGGTTTGTGAGAGAATTGCGTACAAAATTGGCTCTATCTTCTCCCATACAACTCAGCTGTCACTCACGTGTGTTATCTACGAGGTAGACTCTACCTCGACTAAGGCTTACCGATTTATCATTTCTCTGAAGATGAGCAGAGAGATTTGACGAAGACAAAGGGTCACTACATGAACCACGGAACACAATGCTAGCAATAACCACACTTGAAGGGACAAATCGCGGTGACTCGTGTTGCACAATCATCTTTATTTACTTAGAAGCGATTATACCGTTCATAATATTGCTTCTTTTCGCGTGCTCCCATCTTCCTCCAATGACTTGATTTTTATGTAAAGTTACTTACATCGATCAAATTGTCGTTGTCGTCCATATCGGTAAGTTGAGATTCATAATCCATATAACAAGAATTTTGTGAACGATTAGTTAATAGAAATGTTTTTTTTTTCTTTTCGTTCTTAACGAAAGCTACACAATCTTGTTTATATGTTAAACAAACGGAACACGTTTTTTTATAAATTATAACTTTGTTCTCACATAATATTATTGTGTTTTTCTTATTTTCTTAGCAACTATAACTTTAAGAAAAAAAATAAATTCTGCATTGTCCCAAATTAAAAATCGTAGAAAAAAAAGAATATCTACATGACGGCTGTTTTACTGACCCAAAACATAAAAGGTAACACTTAACTGTGAAATAAATACTTGTTTGTTTGTTGCAGAGAATCATGAACATTTTAAATATTAATTTAGGTTTTTTTTTTCGGGCAATTTGTACAGCCTAAAGTGCATACACGGAGTTGTCGCTACGATTTTAATTGAAGAGAAAATCAGAAGCAAATACAGGTAGACGAAAGATAAAACAAAATGTCATATGGAGAACTTTTTTTGGTGACGAAATGTCGAATAAGACGAGAAAATCCTTGCGGCTCACGTTTTTAGTCCATCACGCAAATCCTGATGCCGCGTTATTTTATGTCTCTTTTCATTATATAATGAGATTACTCTTTGTGCATTAAAAGTGAATAAAAATGTACTTTTAATGTGGTCGTGTTATCTATATAGATACTAATGCCATAAAGAGTATTAAGTGAGCAGCTGAAAAAATTGGCAGTCTGAAAGATGCAGGATTTAGGTCACAATTCATTCAAGCCACAGATAGATAAGTGCTGTATGATTGCATCGAAACTTTTTAGAGCAGCTCCATCTTGGTTTAGTTACGTTGTTTCGCTAAAAAATGAATTAATTCACAAAACAGAAAAAAAAAATCGCCACGACTTGTGAGCGGTAAAATAATGTAAACGGGAACATTTCGATTGTAACAGTAAAATCATTTTTGTGGAATAATTTCTCACTGGGAAAATTTCCAGCAACAATTGAATTGACAGAATTTAACATTTAAAGAGAAAAAAATTGCCACAACAGCGAAAAATTGTTGAGCAAAAATAATGACCCCTATAACAAGAAAAATAGAAAGTGAATTTTATCTTGTTTTGTATGAACGCATTACATCGTGGCATGAGAAGTAAAGTTGAAGAATAGTTATTTAATATCTAAGGCCTTGGTAGAAAATTAGTTGTGTAAAAAGCAACAACAACAAAGAAATATTTTTTTTGTTAAAAATTATTAAACGTTAGACCTAATTGAGGGAACAAATATGTCACGTCTTTTTTCATAAAGAGATTAAAATTCGAAGAATCTGCTAATCAATCAACCAAAATTAGACTTTAACGCGACACCAATAATCACAAATTCGCACAACTTAAGCAAAAGTATTTGTCATTCCGTCATGTTTATTTCCTTCTTTTTTTTCTTTCCACCTTTTTAAGAGGAAAAGGTAGGAGATTTTTCAGCCACTTTCGTTCAAACAAACTTTTCGTATTTCTTTGTAAAAAAGCTTTAAGTTTACACCGTTTACCGTTTTCCTACCTCTAACCTGAGGTGGAGCAATATATAAACTGATCATATTTTATTTCAAAAATATTATTCAGTGCTCGACCAACATATTAAGCACATCACTGGCATTCTCTCTACACCTTTAAAATTCAAAAAGTGGTTTCTACACTCTTGTAAAATTCATCATGAGGAGAGCTCTGCCGTTTTATATAATACAATTACCAAGCGATCGAGGTAAATAACAAAATACACATTGTTAAAACCGCTGATCGTCCGTCTTCTACACAAACATTTCAATCATGTTGGTATGTAACATACAATTGAAACGGGTGTACTTACAGTTTAATGCCATTTAATCACTAGTCGTCTCTTTTTCTAATTTTTTGTTTACTCGGAGATGTCGTTTTTGAATTTTTCATGAAGTTTTTTTCACCGGATGAATCGATAGGGGCCAGTAATCTACACCGATAAGTTACCAAAGTAGGCAGTTAGTATTAGTTTACTTGCAAGCATCATTTGCATTGAGCATATTTGCTTTTACCGTTTTGTACATGGAAGCTGACGAATTCTGTTTCTCCTTTGCTTCGTAAGAAAATGAGGGAATGAAATATGGAATTCCAACGAGAGCGAAAGTTTGCGGCCAGAGCGAAGGCAGATCGCAGTTCGGTCCAGTCTGTATTTGGTTTTTTATAGGCACCAGCACGACGCACTACAGGCAGCGTTGGATCGGAATTCTCCAGCAGGCCAAGGCCCACAAGTGGCTGTAGCGCCAAAAACGTAAAGTAAGTATAGGCACCAGCCCAACTATCGTATAAAAAACACAAGGACCAAAATCGCTTGATCAATAATTATTACGCATCTGCGGGAAAATTTATTTATCTTCGAGGAGGAAGCTTGTATCCCGAGCCGAAGGCACAAAACAAATTTTGATACAAAAAAGTAATGTATGACTTATCAGCTCTCGGATACTCCAACGCGACAATCACCCGATTAAAGTTCTTGTCTTTTTTTAAGGGTATTCCAATTCCTGAGCCCTGATTAAGCTTTTATACTCGAGTATAAATTGAAATTTAATATTTTATTTGATTTGAGTAGAAAGTGTTAAAGTGTTGACTGTCAGTTCACCGTTCGATGTCCGCCCGAAAAAACAATACCCAATGATATGCCCGAAAAATTTTACCCCCCCCCCGTGCCCGCGGGCATCAGGCAGTCCCAATTTTCGGGCCGCCCGCTCACGTCTACTGTCGCCCCAAGGGCCAATGAGATAGGGCCGTTTAAGTGGTTTTTGGTCTTTTGTACATTACTCGAGCAAATCGTTTCTGATTTTCATTTTTTTATTTGACAATTCATGGAAGAAACTTTTTGTAATTTTGAGCTTTTGAACTCAGCCAGGGCCCTAAAACTGAATCTCTAGGGCCCAACGTATTTTTTCTACATAAATCGGGTAAATCTTATCCGATTTTCAAAATCTTTTTTCTGGAAAGATAATCAGAAAATTGATTACGAAAATGAATTTGAGCAAAATCGGTCGAAAAGTTTCGAAGTTACGGTCGAAAAAGTGGTCAAAAACGTAGTTTTTTTAAGGTTCGTGGAACTTTTTACATCTCTGCCAAATTAGAACGGAAATCGCTCTCCAAGATGAAAATATGTTGAGTGATTCGGGATGTTGTGCCTTTAATCATAGGGTTCTTTTTGGTAAAATTTGTTAATTCGAGGCAAGGTCGAGGTCAATAACCACATGTGACTTTTCTTTTTTATCCGTTGGTCATCCATGAAAATACAAATAACAATAGGCCGCGGGTGCCTCTTAAGTACGCGGAACTTTTTCAACGCGAGTATCAATCCAATCGTAAAAAAAGTTTAAGAAGTGACACCCGGTTCGTTCGCACACATTAGCACCAGTATAACAACAATGAAATATAGATACACCTGAGAGTTACTTTTAGTCACTTTTTGAGTTTACCAAACATTCATAAATTTTTCTTTTGTTTAATTGAAAAGCATCAAAATTTATTCGATCTTGTTTTGTGTAAACTGGTATTGGTTGAGAAATGCTGATTTCGCCTTATTAGAAATTGTAAAGAAAAACTTTCGAGTTAAAGTTGTTCAATGCATGCGACGACGAGAAATTTAGAAAGTGTAGAAAATACAGTGTGTGTGTGTGTGTTATGTATTCACCAAATTGTGAATTTAACTGTTGATATCTTCAGTTGCTTACGTTTCGTTACGATTAATTTTCGCAACCACAGTTGATTTTATTTGTCGGTCGCTGGAGGATTTTCATATTTTATTCCCAGTAATCGAAAAATTATCCTAATTTCTTGTAGCTATGCCGCAAGAACTCAGCTAATTCTTGATAGATTCATTGTCCTCTTTCACCTGATGCAACTGAACCAAGGATGAAGCTTTACTAAACTATAATTTCCTTGCTAATTGCAATTCCACATTCACACACTTCTACAAATCAGGCCTGATCGACTTGAATTACTTGAATCTAACCCGATCTAAAACGACTGAACCCAAGACAGCCTGAAAGTTGATCTAAGCCAAAAAAAAACGAAAGCGAACCATTTCCAGTAACATCAGATCTACACACCAAGTTCAGATGAAACATTTTAAGTTCTCTGGTCGGAGTTTTTTTGGTTCCCGATTTAAGAACCGTAAACTGGTTCCTAAGATCCGGTTCGGTTTCACATTCCCTAATGACAAAGCAAGAAGAAATCTTCAAAAGGTGCATTCACGAAGGATCGGTACCTATTTTTCTCCAGAACGCACTGAATCAAAGACAGTCAAAAGTTATAGCGAGCCGGTGATATGAACTCATTCAAAAAACAAATAAAAATTTACATCAAACAATTCAACACAGCGACAACGATGACTTAATGTTAATTCGTTAAGATTCGGAATGGTGTTGAACGGAATAACCGGATCTTTATTAATTTAGCACATGAAAACGTTTGAACGACGTCAGTTTAGCAACAAAATTTATTTAAATTTTTTAAATATTTGAGATGATAATTTTCTTTTTCATTTTATGTAAAATGTTGTTATACAATCAGTGTGACCGATGAAGACTATTATTTGCCTGTTACGACTTTATTGTAATCAATACATATTGGTAAACGGAACTACAAAAGCAATTATTTGTTTAGATCTGATGTCATCTGTAGATTGTAATGCCCCATTTCGAAAGTATTGAAAAGTCTTAGAATAGATAACTTCGAAAGAACTCAATTAGATTATCGTTTATTAAGAAGCCGAACTCTTGAAGAATAAGACAATTTGTAAGAAGTTTCATTCTTTTCCTTTCTGAGAAAACACTCTTTCGTTAATAAGTGCGCCTGCAGCGCTTAGTCACCCGAAATTTGTATACAACTTTTTAACAAATGGTCCATGGTATTTTAGTAGTTACTGAGAACAATATCTCGGAGAAATAAATCCGACTTAAAGTGCTCAAAATACGACCATACATCTCTTGAAGATTGACGCCTTTCGTGAATTTTCAGTCGCAGCCGATATTGAATATTGGTTCAGTACTTCTGTTTTCATTTAACGTGATTATGATACGTGGTATAATTCACTTTCTATTTTCTAAGTTGTTCTAATTTGTATTGAATACAAGAAGAAATGTGGCGAATAACTCGCTTCCGGCTCGTACAAGGAACTCTCTCTACCTATTATACAAACGTACGATTCGGATCAAAAATTTCACACATCCTTCATTTGATTATAACGGTTGGTATGGACGTAGCAGATTTCTTTCAACGTTATCTTCCCCATATTTTATGTACAACATAAACATTGATGTACCGCGTCTTTGGTTTTATATTCTTAAACTCCTCATTACTACATGTTAAGCGAACGAACGATCAACATTTAATTTATGCAGTTTTCAACGAAAACATATTGAAACTTATATGACCTACTTTCCATTCCTTCAAAGAGCAATGCTTTACGAATGCAAAGTTATTGTTTCATCAAAGCCAACTTGTTGAACGAACAGCAAGGTAAAATATTATGTTGAAGAATAAAATGCTTTGTCGTCTAACTAACTCAAATGTGGTGGCAAATGTACCGACGATTGTTTATTAAATTAGTAATCATGATTCAATGTATTGATTTTCGATGTATATGTGAATTGCAACCGTAACGCGTATTCAAATCAAGAATAATAATCTTGTCGACCTTCTACGACGTTGACTTAAAAGGCGGTCCGAAAAATACCTATCACAGGCCTCTTCTTAAATTAAAATACTTCGAAAAATTAATAAAAACAAGAATGCAATGTGCCATCATCATTATTTTATTTAAGTTCCTTAACAACAGCTGTTTTGATTTGGGATTTCCGCAATAAATTAATGCATTAGCTAGATCAAAATTTAAAAAAAGGAATAGAGGAACGAATTTGTTAGCAACGGAATATATTTTCGGAACTTTCGGAAGCATGTAATAGTCATTTACTTATGATATAAAGTGTATAGATTGGTACTTTTGTTTTTGAACACCTTTGGGATATTTTTGATTTCTCAGAGTTTTGAATGTCACATTACATAAAATGTATGTAATTTCACTTGAAAGGTAATTTTTGCGCCAAGCTGCTGAGCTAGTGTCGCCTTATAAGTTATCGATTTTTGTACGAAGTACGAATGATACGATACGGAGCTTATGTGTTTAAAACGTCATTGATAACCAGTCAAAATTCGACCAGGAAGGTAGTGGATTTATGCCCATTAGTTTGTCTGTTCTCTCGTGTGTATGAAATTACGTCCACATTAAATTGTATTGGAAATTGCCGAGAGGGCACTTCGTACTTCGTACGGGTCTAAAAACTGATCGTTCGACTATGCAAAACGAATATAAACAATTAGTTATTACAATTTACATACAATTATAACAATTTAACAAATTAAAACTAAAACTAACTGACGAAACTATAACATCACCTTAACAAGAAAAAGACAAATCTGTGCAAATTAAAACGGGAAAATATTAAACTGATCACCCGAAAAAAATTTTTGATCACCCAATTGAAATTTTTGATCACCCCAATATTTTCAAAATTGATTTACGGGGTTTGGGGGCGGAGCTCCCATGGTGTATCATTGCAGGCGGGTAAAAAGAAAGCGTGTGTCCAGGGGGCGGCAGCCCCTTGCTAAAAGAAATTTAAATATCGGGGTGATCAAAAATTTCAATTGGGGTGATGAAAAATTTCAATTGGGGTGATCAAAAATGTTTTTCAGGTGACCCGCTTTAATTACCTGCCAATTAAAACGAGCAATAGTTCTATTTGTCACTTCGGCCAGAGAAAAAAGCTCAGGAACAAGGCTGGAAATGCCTGTTGTAATGAGCGAATGTCTCCAGCTTGTAGGTTAGTCGAATACACAGATTCACAGTTAGTAAACAGCGCAGCGGAACAATGAGTGCTTTAATCAGTGTTAGTGTCCAAAGACTACGCAGCCTACTGAATACTTTTGAGCATTATTCCTTAGCATTTCCTTTAAATTTACATCCTCTGATCCATTGTGCTTCCGAGTTTTACACAGATGGAGAGTAGAGAATAATGAAACCATTAAGTTCTTTGGGCGGAACTGCCGTGTCCAGGCCATGCTCCGAAAAAATTATTGCTTGAGCCTTACCCGCATTGATGGCAAGTGAATTCTTTAGCGCCCATTTGTATACCGATATCAGCTCTTTATTAAGTAGCGGTAGTTACTTTATGAGAATGATCTGGCTGTCTGTCTGTCTGTGCACGTTTTTTGACAGGTGTCAAAGTGACAGATGTCAAAGTGACACTCTAACACCTGTCACTCTGATGTTTGTTTTGTCAAGAAAATTACCCTACAGCTACTTTCTTATACCATTTAAACAATTAACTGAATTCACAGATGGCATTGTTTGCATTTTCCAGTGGAAATGACACATAAATTTGGACATCATCAGCAAACATGTGGTGTCTAAGAGTTTCCAGGCAGTTCGGGAGATCATTAACATAAAGTGAGAAAAGGAGATGGCCCAGTACCGAGCCTTGTGGAATTCCTAGTAACTAAAAGTGATGACAGATATTTCCCAATGGAGACACATTGGGATCTTTCACTTAAATAGCTGCGACGAAGATGTATTGCTGATGATGAAAAACCAAAGTTGGAAAGCTTTTAATATGTAACTAAATGAGACATCGAATATCACAAAAATTACTCGTGCCGGATTTAGAAAAGATTTCACCTATAACTTGTTATAAGTTAAATTGAACTTCACTTCAACACGCAGGCTAATCGTGAACGGTCCCTCATAAACTCATATCTGAGGGATTTTTTTTCGGAAACTACTTGACGTTTACATTCGAACCCCACTATGTGACAACCCTCAAGGTCTGTTATACCCTCCACTCTCCTCATAGATATTATGTCTTTTGTGAACGGCCTCAAAGAATATAATAAATTTTATCAAGCATTGATACACCTCACATTTTTCATTTTTTCTGAAATTGCGTTCTTGTTTGTGAGAAATTTTTAAACCTTCCAGTCGCACATTTATTAAGACGTAAGCTTGGAAAATGCAACCCCTATTTACTTTTCTACAATACAACACTATCTATAAATGAGCAATATTATGCTATAAGGTTGTAAGTCACAGACATCTATCTCATCTTTAAATTTGACATTTAGAGCGAAAGAACGTGACAGAAAATAGGCTTACTTGATTATTGCAAAATTACACTCAAATTTGTCCATCTTGTAATTTTAAGCGCTTTCTTGAAATGAAATTCGAATTTTACATAAGAAATGACTGGTAATGTGGAAAAAAAGTACAATTTTTTGAATTTTAAAATCTTGATTTCGAATGTTGCCCTTGAAAAATCTCGGACATGTGGGAGACCTGCCTCAGTTTCATTTCATCCGAATAAAACGAAATAAAAGAATAACTCATAGTGGGGATCGATCGTATTTATACTTCTGTATAGGGAATTCTCGTGTGCTGATGTGTATTTCGTATAAAGCGCATCTTGAATGTTAAACAAAAGAATAAAATTGGGACAGTGAGAGCAACAGAACAATGAACGATATGCACGTGCTTTATACTTATTAAATATTCGAAATACTAAATGAACGGTCAGATTATCAAGAACTACACTGTGCCTTACAAATTTAAAAGTTCAACTATCATCTTAACTTGATACAAGGTTTAATCGTCTCATTTTTTCTTCCTGATCATAACTGTTCACCACGATAAATGTCGTTTTAGATTATCTCACATACTTACACAATGTGAGCTATGAGACTCTTACGACTACTTCGTATTGTGCGAGTCTAACGAATATAGTTAATTTTTACTATGTTATTTACACGATCAGTAAAAAAATGGACACGCTACTCGTTTCAAAGAAAATTTCTCTTCGGTAAGGCAATGACCACATCAGAAGCAGTGAGGATCATAATAGTGAACATTGAACATTTTAGTTGATATAGTTGAATCGTATGACAGCTAACAAAAATTAAAATGCATCGAATGCGCTCATAAAGCGGAATAATAAAAATTAAAACTGTTGTTAGTGATAAACAACGTGGGCGTGCCACTTGTTGTAAAACTGTCCATCATTTAGACATAGACACCGTCCTTTAAATTAAACAAATAACCACCCCGGCCGGCCGTCACATATAAAAGCATGTTTTGTATGTGTGTTAGACGAGGTAATGCGTCGAAAATTACCAGCTATGAGGCGCTTCGGCTCAAACATTTCTTTTATGTTGAAGAGAAAGATGGGAAAGAATAGAAAAAAAATTTTTTTGATAGTTGAAGCTTTACATAAGCCGAATATTTGATAGTTGAACAATCAAATCAATTCGGTAGTTCAAGTATGATTACATTTCTGCGACCGAGGCTAAATAAACGGTAAGGTGTTTAAATTTTTTTATGTATCTTTCGCCCAAAATGTGCCATTTTTCGCACTGAAAACTAGACTTAATTTGACGTTTTTTGGTCAAAATTCGAAGCCGACTAATAAAACCATATATTAGTCCAGTTCGAAACGTTCGAACTGGACTAATATGATTTTATTAGTCGAGTTTCATAAAATGTTCAAGTTCATTTCGAAAAAATTGAAGAGTATAATTTTCGTGATTTGTGCTCAAATCGGCTTTTTGTGCGAAACATACATAAAATTATATATCCAACATGTACTACATGTCGTTCATATGTGCTCTATTGGTGAAAAGTCTACGGGCTGCCGCCCTGGGACTTTTCACCAATCTCGCACAATATGACCGACATGTAGTACGTGGTGCATGCATAACTATTCTTGTTTTTGTAACGTCGTAACTGACGTTGTGACTTAGATGTCATTAACCACAAGCGAAAAAATGCAATTACTAATAATGTTGAAAAATCCACCAACTTCTTCTTCCTCTACAAGAAAAATCCGAACACATTCTTTCGCTGTTATATATGTTCTTCAAAAATATTAAAATTATGTTGGAGTTCATTACCCTCGAAAGCTACACTCATTTTTAACTGAATGGTATCGTTGGTCATTTGAATGAAATTAAACAGTATATTCGAAAAATTATAAACATGATAAAGTAGTCAGTGGTGGTCACGGAACTTAATTGAATTTGTTCTAACACGTTCAAAGTTGCACTGTTTTAAATTGTTTCCAGTGAATTATCCAGTCGTAGTGAAACATTCGGCAACATTACTAGCGATTTACGAAACAGACGACAGCATCACCCTACCATAGCACTAATCCTTCTTCAAAAAGTACCCTACCACATGGTATATAAATTCTGGTAGGGTGAAGACAAACAGAGTAACAACATTCAAAAACTCCACGCATAGAACGGTGAAGTAAACGTGCTGTGCGCGTTGAACGGGATGTAGGTAAATTCTTTTCTCAACAAAATGTTCGGAATTCATACGGTTCAACAGCGTAACAGCAGGTTGATTACTACGTTATTTTGATAATTTCATTGAATGAAATAATAGCGGATATTTACAACTCTTACAAAGTATATGAACTGGGCATACGTAAGGGTCTTGTGTTTGCAAAAATATAGCAAATTTTTGTGCAAATAAAAAAGTGAGAGAAATGAGATTTATCATTGGAACATTTTATTGTGCATTGAAGGAGATTGTGTTAGATGTAAATATATTACGACGAATACTGAGCATTAATATTCATGGCAAAGTGTGATTAAAAATGTCAACATTTTTCACATACTTTGATGTTGAAATGTCAACTTTTCAAGGTCATTTAGCCAAATATTTCCTTTGAAGAATAAATTAGACATGAGAGCCGTCTACAAAATATTATCGGCCGCTAGCCGAAAAAAAGTTTAATTTCGATAAATAATTTTTTTTTTCAAAATTAAAAAAAAATTATTTCTTTCGAAATAGCACAATTTAAAGACGATTTGAAGCCGGCCTAAGCCATCTTTTGAGAAGCTTGTCGACAGGTGGCTCAAATTGAATGGTGCCGGCGGGATTGACATTATTTGTATTCCTCTAGAGATAACACTTTCTAGAGTTGTTGTAGTTTGTACGTATGTTGAGAGCAAATGAGAAAAGTTGTTTTGGAAAATCAGTGCCCCAAGACATGAGTTTAATTAAAGAAATGGAAAAAGGATTTTGACCGGAAGCCGATTGGAAAAACCTCGTAACATGATTAATTTATAAATTATTCAATTCATATTAACTACTCTTTAAACGAAAAACTTTCTGGTTTGAAAATGCAAAATCATTGATTTGTTTTCGTCAAGTATAAATAACCAAACGTGTTTTGTGCTTTAAACAGCAAACCAAATCCAAATCGTTTGCAATTATTCACTTCACATGCTTCTGCAACTTTGCTTTGTGCCAAAAATGAAAGGAAATTGTCAAAGTCGAGGAATTTAATATTGAACACTCTATGTGTGTTGTTTTCATCGACAAAGCAAATATAAATCAACAACAAAATATTACAGGTCATATTCCATGTAAAATTTATAATTTATTGTGCGTATATGCACGACATGACTTAATATTTAAAATTTTGTACATAAATAATGCTTCGTTGTCCGCCATTTTACATGTTTGGAATTTACAGAATTTCATTTTTTTCTTTTCATTTAAATTTCAAGTTTTCATCAGATAAACTAAATCGCTTTTATTGATGCAAATTAAAAGTATAACCAACGAAAAAAAGAATGTTGATAAGCTCAAATGATAAATACACGCGTTTCAAATTCAAACAACGTTTAGTTGACACAAATAAAATTGGAAGAGACGAAAACCAAAAAAAAAAGTTTGATTGTGTGGTGGGTGAAAAACCAGAATCAGGAAAGGGAAAATGAAAGAAGTAGAAGACCCCTCTTAAATATAAACCACATTATTCGATTTCCTCCACTATATTCCGTAGTATACACCAATATGTTCAAAAGAGAACGAGCATCCCCCCTAACCCCCACCATTTTCCTCACAGAAACTGTTCTCTATGATCAAACACAGTACAGGAGATTCAATTTGGTGAGGGATATCTTATTTTACTACACCAATCTGTGTACCGAATATAGTTACAACATTTTTTTCATTTTGTTCTTAACGTATTTTTATAATCAAAATATTTTATCGTAAAAATAATTGTACAAACTTACCTGAACTTTTATATTCTCAAAATGTTCTTGGTGCAGGAGTTATTCACAATTATTTATTGTTCTTTAGTGTCCAGGTGTTGCTTAATTACTCACATTTCGCACTAGAATTGCTGATTGAAACGTTCAAAATATTTATTTAAAAAAATTAAACATTTATCGCAAGAATGCGTATCTCGTTGCTTAGACTCTTTTCAGAAAATTTTTTCAGAAGAAATGAAATCATGGGCGAAATGTCAAACATCAGCCAGAAACGACTTTTTCTTCATATTATTGTTTTGTAAAATGAACGTTTTCACCATATGCACGATGTAATGACGCGTCGTGTGGTTTTTGTCAGAAAAATCGGCGGGTGCGTTCATTTTTTTACGAACATTTCGAAAAAAATGAATTTCTTTTTTATCTTGACACACAGATCTATGATCGATCCATTGTTATATTCTCGATCATCAATAATTTAATAAAAACGTTCCTGTCGCCGTCAGGAATTTGTCCAGAGTGACAGATCACAATACTAAAGTATGTTACCTACCAGAACTCTCCGCCTCAGTTGAAGGGACATTAGGGTAATGTAATGTAAGTGCATGACAGTTTCGCCTCCCAGTTCTTTTTTTTTCTGTTTAAATACTACAAACAAATTTTATTGTAACATTAGGTATAGAGGTGTGTGGGTCGACCTTTTTTCCGAATGGGACCCCACGGGACCCGAACTGAAGCTAACTGAACCGAACTATTTTAATGGATCCGGGGTTTGACACTTCCATATAAATCTTATTGAACCTCATTTTTTTCAAATTTCTCAACCCGTTCGACAAATTAATAAATGTTTGCAGTGAAGTTAGTTACATATGCCAATCAAATTTTGAAAAACGCCATTCTGTCAATTTTGTTTGAAACATGAGAGACGTGAAGTTGGCACAGTTTGCATAAATCACAATATAAAACTTTTAATTTTTTCAAACGTCAACCCGGCGGCGCTGATCGCACGACCATTTTTTTTTTTTTTTGTGTGGAGTGTCATAGGGGGGATCAAGTCATGCCTCACGTCTGATCAGGCAACACTACATAAGTTTCAACTGTTTCGTCGGGGACAAAACATTAAATTTGCACCCAAATTGATATCAGTTATTTTGGAAGAAGGGACAAGTACTTGCGTCACGTTTCCCTTTTAAAAAGGGTTTTTGATGCTATTTAATTCACCAAATCAACGAAACAAAGTCTGACACCGACAACTAATGTATAATTTAACTTCCTAGGGAAGGCCTGCGGTGAATAAAAGATTTTATTTGAAATGTTTTTTATAACTCAATTTTAAGAAAATAACTTGAGTGCATTTATTTTTTGGGTCGGCTTTTATTCGTTGAAGTCTTCGAACCCGACCCGAAAATGAAAACCCGGCCCGACAAAAAAATTTCAAAAACCCGAAACGACCCGACAAATTGATTCGGACTCGAGTCGGGTTTTTAGTCGAGTTTCGGGCGTCCCGCTCACCTCTGCGGTAGTTGGGGCCCCGATATCAAAAATCGGAATAATCAGATTTTCACCATCTACATTAAAATTTTACATGAAAAATACGTATGTAAGTTCTATTGTGCACGATCCGAATTAATTTGGAATTTATTCTTGTGGGGAGATACGTTCACTATTGTCTAGAGATGACAAATCAGCCTTACAAAACTGTCCGATCGTCCTTCACCAATTTTGTTTAACTTTTCTCCCTGAAAGGTGCGTGGGACACATGATTCAAGTTCAAAGAAGAAGATGAGCAAAATCGGTCAAGTAGTTCCTAAGATATGGTCGAAGAAGTGTCCAAAAACATTTTCTGAGGACGCTGAAACTTTGTTTTATCTCAAATATGTCATGTAAAGTGCCGTTGGACACGTTACACATGTGGCTTTCAGAAAAAAATTAATCCACGATAATTTAGTGCAGAGTGTGCAGAGTGGAGCTGCAGCATTTCTTCTGATTTTCGCGATTTTTTTACTATTTTGCTCCATAGACACTTTTTGTCACGGACACATTTAGAATCGTTTAAGCGCCGGGGCCCCATACCTTATATTTTTTTGGACCACCCTAATGGGGACTTGCGTCACGAGCACATTGCTACCGCGCGCCCATGATTCGGTTCTTAGTCGGGTTTTGGGTGGTCTGCTCAGCTCTAATGAGGTAGATCTTTGCGGTAGTTGGGGAATACATTTTTTATCGTCTAAAGATGACAAATCAGCAATAAAAAAAATTGTCCGGTCTTCCGACTCCACATTTTCTTCCAAACGGCTCAACCCCAATTACCCTAAACTTTGCATATATAAAAGATTCAAAGATGAGAAAAATCCTCCGGAGAGTTCCGGAGATATTTTCCAAGAACTGTTAGAAAACGTAAATTTTCGAGGATCGGTGAAAGTTTTGACCAAAATCTCAGTAATTTAGAACGGAAAATCTTCCTTTTGGGAAAAATGTTTCAGGAAATCGGGTCAGTGGTCTGGGCGCTGGGAGCAGTGAAATGTACGAAATTGAGTTTCTCCTCCATATACGAAAACATATGGTATTTCGTCTATTTATTTGATTAACATGCAATATGGAGATTTACTGCCAAAGACAAAGTTGTGGAGAAAAAAATTTTAGAGAACACTTGTTTAAGGGTTTTCGGGAAAAATGGCCCAATTCTGGGATATGACCTATTCTAGAATTGGGAGGGATGACTCATATATATAGAAATTTGGCTGTTAGAAAGTTGTTTCCGAAAGCAAAGTTAGTGAGAATTACATGCAAAGACTTACACCCCAGAACGACAAACACTTCGCTGAAACCAAGTAACTTAAAACGAATTCGTTTGCCCATCCAACGAAGTTTTAAATATAGGATTTCTTCTCGAAGTACTGAAATTTTCGACTTGCGACTGCCTATAAAATGTTCAAAATAGTTCAAAGATGTTGTTAAGCCACTTAGATCAGAAATTGAATCGTTTGACCCGACATATGATGGTACAAAGTCAAAACAATTTTTTTTCAAATTTTCACTTAGGAAAATGGTATCTTCCGTACTGGTTCATCAAACTTATTGTGTAATAGGGTTTTGGAAAGGTTGTTCCATCTTAAATTTAGCAAAAACATTTGCACATTTTCTCAGTGGGATCGCTTGGGACCTTTGGGAGTTTCTGTGGAAACCTGAGGCTAACTGACTTGCAGAGTGGTCCATTTAAAATTTTCTAAAGTGGGAACTAAACTGCTTTTTAGTTTGAAATTTCAGGTTAGGGAAATTCGACATGTTTAGAGCTCTAATCTCGGATAAATAGAAAATGTTACAACACGGTCTTATGGTACTAAAAAATAAAACATTGTCCTGATGGATTCGAAAAGAGGAAAGAAAAAGAACAAAAATACTTTATTGACTCAAGTGTTAACAAATATGTCTAGCACTTTTTACTTCGTTTCCTAGCCACAACATCATTCGACGATTCCTCTTTGAACTTCGCCAAATCCGAACAGAAGAGCACCTGAAACTTGTTCCTTTTATCGGGCTAATTCGAATGATGCTAACAGACTTACCGTTTGCGCCCAGCCGGCTGATGATCCATACACCTCACGAAATTTGTCTCCAATTTCATTATAAACTTTTGGCGTCACATTCTTCACATCTTTCAATTTGGGAAGGTAATGCAATTTTGCTATTTGGTATACGTGAGTGTCGACCTAATTTTTTAGATTTTGACTTCAATGTTTCTTTGCCTCGAATCTTCCTATCTTTACCGGAATCGCTTGCAAATGGTTCAATGACATCAGACAAATGCAGTCAGCAACTTTAGGTCCAATTCCTGTTAGTTGTGTAAGTTCTGCGTGCGCTTCCTTATAGTCGAGTTTCTGTAGCTTATGAAACCATTCCAAGTTGCCTTTTGCCAAAACTTCAGCTGCGGATTTTTGTATAAATTTCGCTCGATATCCAAACGCAGCTGAACGCAATTCTCCCTCAACCTAAAATAATAAAACAAAATTGGTGCACAAAGAATCTGAATCCCATTTCCACTTCACAACCTTTGGTGCGGACAATTTTGCCGCATCTGGAAACGCATAGTACGAGACACCCTGGAAATCACAAATTTTTGGACCGTACTGAGAACACAATTTCTCCACCAGAGACGAGATTCTTGAGATGTGGTTGTTTTGACTACAAATGAATGAAAATAAATTCTCAACGGGTTCTTGATTGAGCATTCGAATAGCAGAGAAACGAGTAGCTTCTTCTTTGAAATGACGGTGGGCTGCACTCCATTGCGCATAATATTTTTCCAAATCGACGTCCAATCGAAAATACGATCGCAACAAACTTTTGTAATATTCTTCAGGGTACAACAAGGCATTGTTTTCTTTAGTGCTATTCATTTCCGGTTCGGGCACTTTCATTCGGACGATGCTAAATTCGCTGTCCTTAGGATAAGGCAATTCTCCTAACACTTGGAACTGAACTGATTTGTCGGTTTCTTGCAGTAGCCACAAGCAATTTGCCATTATGCCAATGAAGCAAGACGTTGAATCGGTAGTATTGTCATTACTAAATCGTTTCCATCTAAAAGTTTAAAAATTCAATGAAATTTTAGACCGAATTTCATAAGAATTACGAAATGTACCGGAAACTTTGGCCTCCAGTTAGCGTCGTACTTAATTGAATTGGAGAGCACGATAAATTGATCCACTTAGATGTCATGATTTAAAAAAAATAGCGGAAATCTTTGTGCACAACAACGTTGTTTTTAAAATGTGTTTTTGTTTATACCTTCTGTCAATTCTCCCGACAATTCGGTAGCAGATTTTTATCGGTCCAACAGCATTCTTTATGTGCGTATTACAACCGCGTACTTTCAAAAAATTATTATGCGGCTGGAATGTTGGTCTTCATATTATGAACCTTACATTGTTGGAAGTTCCGATTACTTTGGAGTCAACCGGGACAACACACACGAACTATACAAAATCATTTACGTTGAAAGGCATTAAAAGTTACGAATAAAGAACGGTTAAATTGACGATTTCGAATGCTGGGCGAAGCATTTCCTACCGTCATGACTTACTTCTGAGACTAAGAGGAGACAAAGCACTTCCTTTGCAAAGAAGATAACTCAGTCTTGCATTATTAAATGTTACATGCCAAAGACGAAAATAATGGGAAACTTAGAATTTTTCTTGGATTTTAATCCCTCTGCTGCATGTGAAGTTGTAGTACCTGTTTGGGACTCTTGTAGACCGAGCAAATCTAGAGAAAACTTCTCGCGTCGATTAATATAATGTGACCACGCGGCGTTTGTAAAGACATGGTAGTTCGTTACGTCAGAGACGTAACAGCCTCCATTCTGAAATCTCCTTTGAAATGAAAAAAACATTTTTGTACATTTTTCCATTTAATTCAACCAAAACCACTTGTTGGACACTGAATACAATTTTATAAGTTGGACTTGATGAAAGGTTTCAAGTATAAATGAAACGATTTGTTTACGTCTTCGTGATTGAGAGGCGATTTCTTAGCCGCTTCGAGTAAACGTTCGTACACATTGCCATCGTAGGCGCCAAGTGTTGATGACAAAACATAATCTGGAAAATCGAAGCCATCAACGATACCCAGTGCACTATTCCTTAATGATTTCAATGCCAATTCCATTCGTTGTTGGAGATGTTCAACATCGTTGCTTGTGATATTGTTGAACTGGAAATAGAACAAAAATTAGCGAGATATCATGGAGAAGTTCAATTTTGCTTAAATAACTGAAATAACTGAAAAGAAATTAGTTACCTGCAAGAGGTCTCCCAAGAAGCGTAGAGCTAAATCCACGGCATATAGTTCCAAGATATCACGCAAGACATTAGCCAATTGAAGTGAAACTTTAGGAGTACATTTTTCCACCATTTCTATTGTTGATTGAAGCAAAAACGATTGACAGTGAAGTTCGGCTACTTTTAACAATTCAACTCCAGTTTGATTAGCTGCCTCTTCAGCCGAATAAAGTTTCTTTCTGGCTTCCAGGTGTTTGTATGCCAAAGCAACTTTTTCAGAAGTCGTTGTTTGCAACGCCATCAAAATGCCATTGATCGACGGATTCCACTTATTTCGATCATTGCCTTGCTTATAATTTTGCAAATATGCAACGGTTGGAGGCAGTTTTTTGCCGCTCAATGCCTGTCCCCATACTTTGATTAAGTAACGCGCAGTTTGCAGCAACATAACAGTATTTTCACCTTCATAAGTTTGAGCCGCTGTACAATTGGTGTATAGGTCATGAAATCCAGATGATGTTAAAAATCCATGACCACCACATGCAAGGCGCAGTGTTTCCACAGCCTGGACCGCCTCATTGGATGAGACAGCCTTCAAACAGCAAGACAAAGCGTGTAATTCAGGCAATCTTTCCAAATCACCTCGTTCAATTTCAGACGTGACTTTCAAGTACATGCGCATTAAATTATCCGCCGAATACTTGACTGCGAAGACCTTTGCCATTAGTGGAAATATTTTCATCTGCTGTGTAATGTGTTCAATGACTTTGGGTTCTGGTTGATTTGGATCGATTGGACTTTGTCGTCGAACGATCGAATATCGCATTGCAATTGTAACGGCTCTTGCTATTAGCGATGCCATGTCTCTCACAATACCAACACGCACATGAGTCATGGTGCCGTAATTCAAGATCGAACTTTGATTCTTCACAAACTCGCCATTTTCACGAATTTCGGCATTTTTCATCAGCATATGACTGAGTGGAATTCTCACTTTATCGAATCCAAGGAATCCATTGTTGACGGTGTTGAATCCGACTTTATTTCCAATTTCGCCAATCGTAATTCCTTCCCTAGGCTTGTGAGTTTCTTCATCTCTCAGCTGCACAATGAACGGATGAAGACCATGATGTTTGCCAAGTGAGTACAATTGAGCGAATACAATCGCATGGTTGACTGTGTGTCCCAAACCTCCTGGCCACCACTTTTTCAATTAAAATGAATAAATGAATAGACGCTTTATCGGCTTCTTGAGTATTCGATCATTCCTTACCTTGTACGCTGTGATTGTTGGCGAATGAATAATGAACTCCTTAGTCTCTGGATCATAGGTAGAGGTCGTCTCTAAGCCTCTAATGAACGTACCGTGTCCCATTTCTACAATTACATAATATTTCAAATTCAATTTACTGGTGCCGGTCTGGAGTTTGGTCAAGAAAATTGAGGCAAAAAAGTACAGTATTCAGTTAAGACATCGATATCGTAACGACAAACGAAAAAATGCTGACCTGTTTGAGCGTAAGTTCCGATGATACTCAGGTTCAACGCTCTGGGCACCCATTTAGCTTGTTGTTCTGGTGTTGCTAACTTCATCAATCCCGGTATAAACATACTGAATTGCAAGCCTTGAAAAGACAGCGATAAAGAGAAAGCCGGTCATATGCAAATAATTCTGTTTTAAAATACTTATCGGACTTCCTTGCTTAAGCACACTCGAAAACGGTAGGAGAATCTTCCTGCAACAAAAACAAGTAAACAAACACATTCATACCGATCTACATCAGCCGCTTACTCGAAAAAATTAGCTCCACCGAAACCTTCTTCCCTCAACTTTTTGAAAAGTTTCAATGCTATGGTGGCCCGTCGAACAGCCTCCTCGTATTTCTCTTTATGGCTCATATAACTCATGTCCAAATCCAACTTCAGTTCCGAATTGTTTACAATCAAATTTTCTATGTATACAAAAATATTAAAACAACTTTCAAACCAAAATTGCATTCACCATAAACCCAAATATCGTTTGTCCTTAACATTCGCTTCTCCGCCATGAAACCAGTTCGTAAATTCTTCCACAACGAATGGAACCTTTTCTCGTTCTTCTTTCAAATCTTGATTCAGAGTTGTCTTCACAGTCATTGTCACAAGAAACTAGTATTTTTTTTTTGTAACACTTGTTGCCCACTTGCTAGCTGATAACGAAATGAATTTGTTATCAGCTGAACGGAATAAAATGCTGAGGCATACTGGTTGTTGTAATCTTATCATACAATTCTTTGGTTTTATTGATACTCGCATCATTTTGCTTATCTATTCGTTGGGATGAAAGGTACATGTTTGAAGTGCCAATTAACACGAACCACAGTTGTGAGAGCGCGTGACGCAAGGCCTTTATTTACTAAAAGATGGGACATCGGTCAAAACGTAAGGCGGTAAAGTCGTTCACTCAGAGATCTCTGAATGTGTACATTCATAAAGCATATGATGAAAAGAGTACTAAGAGTGTGTGCATGTGCAATGTGCACTAAAAACCTCGGAATGGGCCAGCAGGTATAAATCAGTGTGTACTTAAAGTGAGTTACTGCAATTAAAGTAAAAGAACATTTGCTTAAAGTGTCAGCAACTTACTAAAAGTGTAAGAATGTGTTATGAAGTGTAATCCTCCTCTCTGTCGCGCGAAGCTTCCATTCATTGTTACTTTGTAGACCGTCCTATAAGCAAAAAAGAGATAGCGGTTTTCCAATTATACTTCTTATGTAAGCGACAATTTGGGTGTAGAGGTTATAGAGAGGGCCGAAGACAGCTAGGCGTCATCGAGATGTAATGGCGACTTAGCATGGTGGTGGAAGCTTTCAACAGTTTAAACAATTTAAATGATTTGTAGTTTTTACATTCAACTCAATTTAGATTAATTTAATAGAGGGTTGGTGTCGAGGCTTGTGACCTGACACTGGGAGTCATAACTGAGAGCGACTCAGGAAAAAATATTGCAACGAAAGAAAGAGAAAAAAGAGAAAACGGACCTTCAGGCGGTTCGAGGCTTTCGGCAACGACTCGGAAACGACTTATGGACGTTCGCATTGGATCTTGGAATGTAAGATGTCAGACTTACAGGTCAGGAAGATTAATTCAACTTGTAAATGAGCTTAGAAAGGCCAAAGTCGACCTTGCAGCTATCCAAGAGAGCGGTTACAATAAAAATTTTCAAACATTCCGTTTCATAGCCACACAAAATTTCATAGCATCAACAGTCGACACCATGTACTTGCGGTACTGCCTTCTTGGTAGACAGGAAAAAAGGTTCTGGACTTCCGAAGCGAGCGATTATGCGTGTTACCGCTTTAAGAACTACTCCATGATTAATGTACATGTACAATTGTACATGCACCTCATAATGAATCATCTGAGGATGACAAGGACCAATATTATGAAGCGCTCGCAAAAGCCGGCAAACGATATTAAAATCGTTTTAGGAGATTTCAACGCCAAAGTGGGCAAAGAGGAAGTATGCAGACCAACGGAAGGAAGGTGCAGTATGCACGATAATACGAATGAGAACGGTCAGCAGATAATTTTCTTCGCGGCTGAAAGAAATCTGGTGGTGAAAAGTACTTTCCACAAACACAAGAGCAGACACCTGGCTACCTAGAAACACCCCAATGAAAACCTGTCAGCGAATCAGATAGACCACCTATTGATTAGCGGGAGATATCCCTCTGACGTCATTGACGTCAAAACTTGTTGGAGAGCAAATGTCGATTCTGATCACTATCTTGTCGTGTCAACACTGAGAGCACATCTAGACCGGTTTTATAATGGTCGAGGGGAAACTGTGAGGCGTTATGCAGTGGAGAAGTGAAAGGACGCACATATAGCTCAACAAATACAACAAGCACAGCTAGGCGACTCTCCTCCCGACTGGCAATCGGTGACTGAAAGTGCAGTAATCAAACAGGAAGCAACCAACACCTTAGGTTATCAGAGTCCTAACGATTATAAGACTTATAAGACGCGGAATGTGCTTATGTTACGGAACGTAAAAATGCTGCACGGATAGAGAAGGAATCTGCAAGAACAAGAGAGCAGAGAGCGGTGGCAGATGAGCGCTACAATTCCAATTAACCAAATTCTTCCGATTTCCTAAGCTTTTCCGAAAGATGTACGATTTTCAAATCGGAAGAATTTGGTTAATTTGGAAAGAACTACGGAGGGAGGAAGAGCGTTTGCACGGACGCAAAAAAGGCCTTGAAGAAAGAACGCTTCTTCACCTGGAAAGGTTATATAGTGCCAAAGAGTCACGGAAGTTCTATAAACGGATCAATAACCAAAGAAAGGGCTTTACCTCTCGAATCACCATTTGCAGAGCAGTCGACGGAACGTTGCTTACAGCTAAACATGATGTCTTGGAGCGATTCAAGGAACATTTTAACACATAGTACAACGAGGATGTTGACTCTAACGATGTTATTGATTATTCTTTCCTTTACCATGACGGTCGTGACGTGCCAGCACCAACAATGGAGAAAGTATCAGCAGCAATTTACTCACTAATGAACAACAAGCTTCCGGTCCGGATAACATAACAGTTAACATACGCGTGCTGTTCGATAGGCTAAATCCACGTGCTGATAATGTCACTGGGGAATACCAGACGAGATCGTTGAACAGGTTCAACAACAGACCAAATTTTCATTCTTCGTCTGATTCTGCGAAAGGGCAGAGAGTTTCAAGTCCGGACGTATACCATCTTTTCATCGACTTCAAACAAGCATGCGTAAGGAGTTGTATGTTGCGATGAAAGACACTGGCGAATGGAACGGTCCAAGTTCTGGGTTTTGCAGACGATTTGGATCTTGTCAGTCGTACACAAGGCAGCAGCAGTAGACACTAGACACTTTTACAAATTTGAGAAACCAAACAGAAAGGATGGGTTTGATAATCAACGAATCGAAAACCAAGTATATGAAGACCGAGGCAAATTCGGTAGCCAATCAATAAGGAGGCGTGATAAGAATTGGTGATGTAAGTGTTCGACTATTGCGATAAACTAAAGTAATTCTGTATTGGAACATACATAACAGACGTGTTTCGAACACTCGTATACAAGCACGCATGTAAAACCAGTTAATTTTCGCAATTTTTAGGCGAATATGCTAAATTTAACGTAAAATTTGAGGAAAATCCTAAAAATATCACTTAAATATCATAAAAAATCGGTAAAAATTATAAATCTTGTCACACAATTTTAGTGAGTCGTTTACCCCTTGGTACGTACACGGTATATACTCCCACGAAGCATTTTAATCTACTATTTTCTTCTATCAAAACCAACGCTCCTTTTTTTTAATTTTGACAACCCAGTCGATAAAATTTCATGAGTGGCGTTCATCATCATCATCTGTCGACTTACGCGCAACTTCATTTAACACTAACTTCATTTTGTTCAGTTGTCAGTTTCCAAAAAAACGATTCGTTGGTGCTCGCGGAAAATTTTTTCCACAAATTTTTTTTTATTTTTAAGAAGTACTTTTACACCCCATGTGTGCTTAATTCAAATTCCAATAAATCTACGAAAACACCATCGAAAATGTTAATAAAAGAATTGTAAGTAAAACTTGATCAACAAGCAGCAAAAGTTATTGAACAAAATTTGCAATGTGCACTTGTAATACCAAGGCTTTTTTCTGATGAGTTTATGTTAAGTGAACTGATGATTTGGATAATGTGAACAAAAAATCGATTTTTTCTAACAAAAAAAAAGTTTTGTTGAGTACCCTTACCACTGACAGATCTTTGTTGAACGAACCGGGAAATGGAAAATTAGATTTTTTTGTCAAGTCACTGAAATTTGAAATTGAAACAAAAAAAATCAATATTTCGGAACACTCCTTCATTTTATGCTTTTCATTTTTTTTAGTTTCACTTCAAAATTTTTGACGTGTAATTGCAATTCGGTTAAAAAAGTTTTCGTCACTCCTATCAGTGACACTTTTGAATTTGTTTATTAGGTCAAGGTTAATTGGTAAAACGTATTCATACGCTTACTCTATTTTCATTGTAAAATGATAAAATTTTTTCTTATGTTGTGCATTGCATTTCATAAGTTAAAAGATGTTTAATACAGAGGCGATGATTCACTTTAATATTTTGTGCTTTGTTGGAACACACAGAGAGATAGATCAGACGTCATAATTATTGACGGTATGTGTGACGGCAAAAAGGTATCGTATCATCAAAACCTCAGAAAGAGTATTGGTCATCGTCTATTATTATGTAGTTTGCATAACACACTCAAATCTTTTAATAATTTCTGTATTTGTTATTGTTGCTTGTTTAAAAAGACCTCTTTTGATTCTGAAAAGTTACCAGCTAGTGTTGATGCTCGCGTAAGTTCATTTGTTCTGTTTATCGTCATTCAAACAAAACAAACCTTGAACAACAAAGTAGAATAAAAATCAAAGGGCTGCGATCAGACCCGTGCAATCCATGTCGAATAAATGGATATCTCAAAATCTTCCAAATTTATCTCATAAACTACTTTGCGATCTTCGGATAAGAAAGAAGATTCTTCTGGAGTCGTTCGGCTTCTGCCTTAGATTCGCAGTGGGTTTGAACCAATTTTAAATTAAAGTGCGGTAAAAATGGAATTTCTTGATGTGAAATAGTTTGTGGCGTCAAGGCCAATCTTTTTTGTTCTGTGACGTCAATCGTACATTTTGTTCTAAGACCCACGCGGGTGGCGGGCGAATAGAAGGTCTACATGGTTAGTGATAGTAGAAGAGTAGTTAAATAAAACTAAATGAAATTTCCTTTCAATATTTTTTATGCTTACTCAATGAATGAAATTGTTATGTTTATTCAGTGAAACTTTTCTGGGAAATGAAGGCTCGAGATCTTCAATATAATTCTATTAATTATATGACTCAGTTTGATCTGGACTGGCTATTTGTTCCCGCGACCGGATATTCTATACAGATCAGCCAAACGATTTTCCCTAGAGAAATCACATCAAATTTGTATGCAAACTTACCTCAAGGTCACCTTGTACATACTATAAGCTCCGAGACCATAGTTTCATGCATAAAATGTGCCTCACCATCGCTTCTTCAGCATTCCAATCGGTTCATATCGAATATTAAAGCAGCTGTGTGGTCTATAATGTTCAAATCAATTCATGACGTTTAAAAAAACACATCAATACAATTTGTTTCAGTCACCCTAGCGCCCACTCTACTCCATAAATACCAACAATCCCCTGAACCTTCTCTACCGCGTCACTGTAACAAAAAAACTATTAGATCTACTTGCTTCGTATGGGTCTAAGAAATTGTTTGGCAATCGAAGTTGAGTTGATTCACAAACGGTCCTGTAAAAAATTCAATAATTTTACCAAACTCATGTTCCAATAATTTCAACAGTCTTTTATGACGGGCTGATAGCAACGACTTATCATTTCATTTATAGAATTGTACAAAATTGTAATCGAATTGAATCTTTCATACAGCTTATGTGGCTAGTGTGTGGCTAGTGTGTGTCTTGTTCTGTGGGTATTTCAATATGCCATTAATCTGATCAATACATTTATGAAGAAATGTTAATTGCTGCGACAATTAACATTCAAGATTCGCTATGAAATTCAGAAAATATGTTTTAATTATACGAAAAATAAAAGAACGTTGTTAACTGGAAATTATACGTGTCTGAAACACCCAATTTACGATAAGTTTATCATTAAAAATTTCAATACAACCGTAGATTTGTGATTGTGGCGACAATTTTCGCATGTTGATGTTCTAACGAAATAGCAGAAATTTATTTGCACAAAATATGTTAGATATAAATTAAAGCTAATGTCACGGGCCAATTACAAAGACCCGCACGTAAAATACAAAGATTCACTAACCACGTTCCTGCTGATAACAGTTTTTTTTGGGAAATTCCACGAAGAACATTTGAATCTAAGAATATTCAGCGAAATATGTGAAATAATTAAACAATAACATCCGTCTTTTTTGGGTCATATCGATGCGATACCCTGAAATAGTTTATTATTGACGACAAAAACCTTAATGAATGACAAGAATTCGACTTTTTTTATCTAATTTTCTGTAGCTCCATCCGGTCTTGTCGGATATTTCATGCAAAACATTGAGCTTAATTTCTCTCTATTCCGTTCATTTTTTCCCCGTTTAGAATAACTCAATTTGCTGCCAAAATTGTCTCTTTAGTAATTCCAAGCGAGTATGAAAAATGATAATTTCAGAGAAAAATTGGCTTAATTGAATAGATTTTCGTTTCACATTGCCATCCAAATATAAAATAGTCCGATTATTTCGTGTTGTTGCCTTTAAATATTAATTGTTTCTAGATTGCGCACTGTGTGTAACAAATTAATTGTTTCTGGATCGCACAATTTGTCCTTTTGGATGTGAGCGGAGAAAGACTCCAATGATACTTTTGTCGCTTTTGAGAAACTTCTTATCAGTTATTTCCAAGTCATGAACTAAATAATGTCTCCAGTTTACCTACAGCCAGCTGAAAATTCTTTTATAGGCTAAAATTGAACAATCAATTAATCAAGTAATATTAATCGAGTCCAGTACTTTAAGATGACTTTAACTCTCGCTACAACGTCAATGAAGCAGGCGGCTGTACGAAATTTGATAGAACCTCTGTTCCCTTCACTCAATTTTTCTATTTAAGTAAAAGCTTGCGGCCGGCACTGCCTTTCGCATTATAACTAACTTTATATGTTTTAACTGCCTGTATGCGATGTATTGGTATTTTCCCTAGAGTTATTTTGTCTACAAGGCATGTGCAATCCGACTTAGCAAAATTATCTTTTTATAAATCAGACACAAAAGTTCCACTCAGGACAAATATTTATAGGTTTGTTATATCATCCTAAAACCTGGAGAATTTCCGAAATACGAAACGTTTAAGTTAAATAAATCTTTCATTACGGTGGATCAAAAAAAAAATATGAGAAATTCGCTGCACTGTGCAGCATATGTGTCGAGTGTGTAGATAAGCAAATTATTTACGTAGAAAATTCGAAACATCTGCCTCGCATGTGTTTCGCGTATGTTAATCTTTGAAACAGAAAAACATACATATCTATAGCCGGAATTGTGGCGAAAGTGTGTGATGTGTGCATATTTGCCAATGGACACAGACATCATGTTAAAGTCGAACTCGCCGTGAGCAGTCAACACAAAATCGTGAGTCGACTCACGAACAAAAAGTTGAGGCTACGTTTGTTTGTCTATTAACGTAACAAAACAACAAATGTGAAATTTCAAAGTAACTTGATGTTTTTGTATCAAAAAAGCGGTTCCTCACACTCTGCTAACATTTCCTGCAACTCCCATTCGTGCAAAGAGGTCTCAAATAGCTTTATAACTTCGGAGCCTATAATGGACCAACTATTGCAGATTTTTTGGGGTTATAAACGAAGAATTATAGTCGAGTTGCTTGTGAACGGTGAGGGTGATAATGGCGTCATTTTTTTATTGAATTAGTGCCTACAAAAGGCCAATTATAGCACTCAAAATGGTAGTATAATTTGCCGATTATAGTTCAGTCCCTTGTGCTGACACAGTACCATAATTAAATTATTATGGTAGAGTCGACTATAATCGGAGTGATTATATCCACAAAACACAACACAATGGCCAATTATGCACGAAACCAAGCGTTTAACATCCAAAAACATGTCACTGCTGAAAACTTGAGTGCAAGCGACTGCAGAATGCTTCCACTGCGACGTGTGAGAATGAATTGCAAATTTTTTGTCACTGGTTGTCGTGCCATGTTATTTGATAAACGTCATTTCTATCGTTTCGTACAAAACGGGATGTAGGGTTGCATAAGAATTTTTTCTAGTTTTTTTGTTAACGTGTTTAGGTGATATCGTTCGATACAGTGAGATGTTTTCGGATGTCAAAAGCATAGTTTCGTACATAATTTGCTTTTATAGAATAAACTATCGTATAACACAATGACTAAATTGCTTGATTAAAGTCTTGGTACGTGGATAGACCTCGGGCTTTGGTGCAGCGTATATTCGCGCTGAAGCCCTCGGATCATTCACTACACCTCGGTGCGCGAATAGACGTTGCACCACAGCTCTCGGGTCATTCACTCCACCTCGACTATAATCGCGCGATTATATTCCTTGTGTTACAATATACTATTATTCGTTTATAGACCAATCAACAGGCCGAAGCCGAATAACAAATCAGTATAAAAAACAATAGAAAGATAAAATATTATACGACTCGACCATAATACCCGTCATTATAATGAAGACATCATGTATGTGGGCTGAAAGATAGTGACAACAAATTGAAAGCGTCTAACTGCCATGCCGGTTTTTTTTTTCAAAAAATTAGTAACTCAAATATTGATAAAACGAAGTAGTTCAGATTTTCGCGTCTCCGGTGAATAAAAATCCATGGTACAGACCAACGCAGACACGTCACATGTCACATAAGTTTATCGATAAACGTTTGTAACTCACTTCAGTCGAAAGTGCACAAAAATATCAGAATAATACAAAATCTGAAGAGATATCATCGCGAATAATATTTAACAATTGCAAAGTCGAAATAAATTTCCACCAGAACTATAATTTTTGCTTCAAAAATTCAGTTAATGCGTGGATAATTTTATTTTTTTGAAAATTTAATATTTTGCTACAGAAATACTGCAATTAAATGAAAATTAGAGTTTTCCGTTAAAAAGTTTATTTCAATGTTTTCTGCATAGGTGGCCTTTATAGGCTCCAATGTTATGAACTATGGTATAATACAAGGGGTATATCGCGTTGTCTCGGTGTAGTGAATTTTCACGGGGCTGATGCCCTCCACGTCGACTATAGCAAGTCATGAACAATTTCGTTCAGTCAGCTGGATACGTTAATTTGGTTCAGATGCGCACGCGATAAAGAGAAAAGTGTTACACGTGTTCACTTAATGAATTCCACTGTATAAAATTAGCCGACGCAGCAACTTTATATCTTGATGAGAACAAACAAATTCTATTTCATAAATTGTTATTTATTATTGTTCAGTAATAAGATGATTCTTTTTTCAGCCGAGTAACACTACCACTTACGGTTGAAGAGGTAAGTTTTCTTTCATTATTATTTATTCAGAAAATTTTTGTTGAGTAAGACAACAATGAGAAGTCATACAATACTTTTCGAGTATTTCTTTTTTTTTATTTCATCAATAGCCGAAATTGGCTTTGATCCACCTGAAAGAAATTTTATTAGCTGTTGTGACTTTGTTACGGTCACAATAAACTAATCGAAGAGATTAGGAAAGATTAATTAGAGGGAGACCAAGGAATGGCCAGTGAGCTTGCGCTTTTAAAATCAAACCAATTCTCATTGGCCAGTAAGCTTTCGCATTTAAGTTAAATCCAGTTTATTATTCAATTTGATCGTTAGAGGTATAACTCTTACCTTAGATTTGAAAGAATCGCAAGAGATTCCTTCGTTATAAAGATGGGAAAATTTGTTGAGTAACAAACATATATTGCTGATAGGCTCATACTGGCCGTAATCCGTCCTATGCCAATCAATGTGTAAAAAGTCATTTTGTCTTCCTGTTTGTATGGGTCTGTTACATTCTGCAAGTACAATTTTCGATAAAATCATGGGAGCACCTAAACGATCAGAAAGTAAATCGAATACAAACACCACGTAAGCATTTATTCTGCGTCTCGCTAATGTCTCAATTCCTAGAGTTTTACATCGCACGGGGGCAGCTGAAAGTTAGAATCACGTCTAAGCGTTCGCCTCAAGGCATATATTACAAATTGCTTCTGTATTGACTCAATTTTGTCAACATAAATGTCATAGAATGGATGCCATACAACACAACCCGGCTACATTCCAAACAGGAACGGACGTAGGCAAAATACACACTTTTAAGCGTCTCAACATTCTTGAACTGTTGGAAATTCTCATCATGAAGCCTAACATAGAATACGATTTGGCAGTAACATTTTCAACATGCTTAGAAAAAGTTAGTTTTGGGTTCATTAACACTCCGAGGTCACGCATCACTTTAACCCGAGTCAATTTTCTTCCTTCAAGTATGTACCTAAGCATAATAGTGCACCGCTTTCAAGTAAAAGACATTACAGTACATTTGTCTATGTTTAGCTTAAGACCGCTAGAAAGATACCATAACTCAAGATAACGCAAGTCTTGTTGTTCACACACCGGCATCATTCATAAACAACACAAATAGCAAAGGACCCTAATACCAATCTAATAATTCAGAGTGAATTCCCATTTCTTCCAGCTTCCGTAGTAGAGCTGAATGGTTAAAACTGTCAAATGCTTTCTTGAAATCCATGTAAGCTACATCAAGTTGAGCTTTCGATTTCATCACTTTCCTGCAATAACTGACGAATTCAAATAAATTAGTTGATTTTAGTTGAATTCCTTTCCTTCCTTCCTTCCGTTAACGAAGCCATGTTGGGATTTAGTTATAACTTTATGAAGCTTAGCAGTCAAAACTTCACATGCAATGGCTTCAAAAAGCTTACCGAAAGTGGGCAAAGTAGCAACACCTCAGTTATTTTCAATATCGTTTCTAGATTTGTTTTTATAAATTGGTGTGAGATATGTCTTCCAATGAGTTGGGAATTTTTTTGTTGAAAAGGACAAATTAAATACCCTGCGCAACGGGGCGGACAGCTCTCGCACATATTTTTAGGAGAAGGGGAGAAATGTTATCAGGACCATCACCTTTTTTAACATCTACTCCTAAAAGACGAGACAATACAATATCGTTGTCCAACACAATTTCTCCAAGATCACAACATTTCTCAACATGTTGAGTCACTGAACTTACTTCGTCTTCAGAGTCTGAAATATAGACTCCTTCGACGAAGTTAGCAAACAAATCACAGATTGAATCCGGAGTTTGAGCCTTTTCATCCTTGAGATGTATCATCGAAGGATAGCCTGTGGTCTTCTTACTCGAGTTAACATACGTCGAGAATTTGGATGGGTCCTCCTTCAACTTTTTTTCAGTATCATTTAAGTATCTTTGACATCTTTGGATCATCTAAGTTCGAAAACTTGAAATTTTTAATGAAAAAGTTCATTCCGTCAGATTGCACTACTTTATATAGAAGCCCAGGGCACAGCAGAAAAATGTTGAGGTTCTGACCGAATACTTCAACATATAATTCTTTTAAACTTGGTACCAGACTATAACCCTCCGTAACTTTAGAACTCAAGCAGTTAGGCTACACGAATTACATTTCATTTCGTCCAGTAGTACCTCGCTAGATTCCCATCCAAGATGACACTACATGCAAGTCTAATAGGCTAAATACGGTGCACCGAACCTCTGTATCTACTTGCAGCAAACGTAACTTAAAGCTAAATAATTAAAAACATGGAAAAAATTGTTACAATAAAGTAAATAATTTCGAGCATAAATTGTGACAGCACAATACTTTCTGATGACTTAACTGAAATGATTGCTTTTGTTTATTTTGTAAAATGTGTGAATTGTTCATTTTCAGTATCAAGTAGCGCAGCTGTACTCAGTAGCGGAAGCATCGAAAAATGAAACAGGTGGTGGTGAAGGAATCGAAGTATTAAAAAATGAACCATTTGACAAATATCCATTGCTTGGTGGTAAATATTCGTCAGGACAGTATACCTATAAGATTTACCATTTGGCATCGAAAGTGCCGGCATTCATTCGATTGTTAGCACCAAAAGGGTCATTAGAAATACACGAAGAGGCATGGAATGCCTATCCATACTGTCGGACCGTTATTACGGTAGGATATCAATATTTGTTTTCTCTTTTTTTTTAAAATCAAATTGACAATTTGTTTCCCTCAAATAACGAAAAATAGAATCCCAAATTTATGAAAGAGAAATTCCTCATTGTTATTGAATCCTATCACATAGGCGATAATGGATTACAATCGAATGTAAGTGACTGCACACACAAACGATTTTAACGGATTTTTTCTTTTACATTTCATGTGCTTGCTTTTACAAAATTCGGTGGAATAAATAAAAAAATTAATTTCGGTTTTGGATGGTGACGGTGAATTAAAATGTGTTGATTTTTTGTACATAAACACTCATTTTTTTGTATAAATGTCATTAACCAAACAAGAATCCGGGTTATATGAAGGACAATTTTGTGATTTGCATTGAATCGTTGCACGTGGGGGACATAGGTATGCAACAAAATGTAAGTAACATCAACTGTGTTACTCTTAAAAAACCTTTTGCATGCGCATTATAGTGTTTTTTGTTAATATTTAAGTATGTCGCTTCGCTACTAATAGTCTTAGGGATTTCTGTAGCATTGAGTTAAGCGCAAATGCTTGACACAAAAATATCAACTGTTTTAAGTGGGCAGCGCGACGGATGTGGATGTGGACCTTAAGAGTGCACACTGCTTACTCAACTAATGAAAATTTATATGGAAAAAGCCACAATTTTCTGTAACGTTTTTCTCTTATTGTCTTAAATGAAAACAAATTTTTATGTCGTCGTTACATACTTAACCTCTTCCCAGACAAAATTGTGGAAACACTTTTGGAGAAAACATTTACATTTGCTAGAAATGTGAATTCCAATATTTTACTGCAAAAGGTGCGAAAGTCAGTCTTTCAGCTTTTCCACGCAAAACGCATAATTTTTTCGACCAATGTGTTTGCTCACTTAATCTTTAACTGAATAATAAATTTAAATGACAGAAAACATTTTGTACGAGTCAGAAATGGATAGTTGATACATTTGAAAATATTTGTAAACGTCAAAAAGCCAACAGAGACCGGCGGCCATTTTTATTTGCAATAATCAACTCAAAATTTGTGGTATCAATTTCTTACTTTAAAAAATGTTTTCTGCCATTTAAATTTATTATTCAGTTAAAGATTAAGTGAGCAAACACATTGGTCGAAAAAATTATGCGTTTTGAAGTGTTTATTAAGTGGAAAAGCTGAAAGACTGACTTTTGCAGTGAAATATTGAAATTCACATTTCTAGCAAATGTAAATGTTTTCTCCAAAAGTGTTTCCGCAATTTTGTTTGGGGGTTAAGTATGTAATGACGACATAAGCATTCGTTTTCATTGAATTTTTCCATAAATATTTTCATTAGTTGAAAAGATTCCGACAGATGGCTCTTTAGTTGCTTACTTAAAAGAGAATTAAAGAATTCAAGTAAAGTACGCATTCACAAAGTGCGCACGCTTCTAAGAAGGAGGAGGGGCTAGGTTCAAATAATGTAATGTTGGGCAGTAGACTCGAGATTATCAAAAATCTCTGCGCTCAGTGGTGTTACATTTGAATTTATAAACATTTTACGATAGACGGCGCTGCTTAGTCAACGTTTACTTTTTTACATGTTACTTCAATTGCGAGTTCAATTAAGTAGAGATGTTCATTTTTCCTTGAAGGAGTTGCGTTATGTTTACTGTAAAAATTTCACTTGGTGACTTTTTTACAGTCACTTAAAGACAATCAGCTACATTTTATTAATTTTTTTTTTTGCCTAACTATTTTTGTAGCTAACAATTCGCCGTTTGTAAATGACGTCACGCTCGAGGGGGTAGGGGGTACAAGAAAAAATTCTGGTCAATTTTGACTCTTTTTACACGAAACTTCGTAAAATATCGTGACGTCGCTTATGAACGGCCCTCAAAAGAAAATTTTACAAAAACTGTTTCTGTTCCAAAATTTGGTTTGCAATTTTTGCCATGTAAACTATTTACGGGGACGGAAATGAACGTTTTTCTAAAAATTTCTTGCAATTTCGAAAATTTTTCGACTTATTCGTCTTAATTTGAGACAACTTCGCACTTTGCGAGCGAAATTTTTAAAATCAACCGTCCAAAGTGGGCCTAAGTATCTATATTTGTTCTTAACGCTATTGAGCACAAAAGACGATAAGTGATTTCAAGCGCTTATTAAAAATTCTATTACTAAAAAGTTCATTTCTTCTTATGACAGTCAAATGTAGCAAAACATTAAAGGAATGAAAAAATTTCTCAGGTACATGAATTGTCGGCTGAAAAGCTGAAGTCCAGAGAAGTAATCCACATTGACATCGCCAATGATCCCATTGCAAGTGCGGATTACAAACCATTAGAAGATCCCACAAAGTAACAGAATGATCGAAATTCTTATCGAATTTTGTTTGTGACGTTTGTTTTATTTCCTTAACAGATTTAAGTCGGAGAAAACGGGACGAGGACCGCTGGTAGGCAACGAATGGATGAAAAATGTGGATCCTGTGATGACGTGTTACAAACTAGTGACATGCGAATTTAAATGGTTTGGCCTACAGACGAAAATAGAAAGTTTTATTCAAAAATCAGAAAGGCGCTTGTTCACAACATTTCATCGGTGAGTTGCAGATTAATAATTTTATTTTCTATAAATCGGTCGCTTTGTTTCCTTTTGAGACATCGCTAACAGTTTTTTACGGCCAATTAAAGTTCACTGGGCTGAAGTAGCCGCCAAAAAAAAACTGTCTATTTTGAATTGTCACAGCCGTCGGCGAGAAAAATTGGCTGACAGAAGTAGTCGCAAATTTTTCTCGCCAACTATTGTGAATATTGTTATAGACGTTTGTGAATTATATTTTGGCGAGATAAATTGGTGACTACTTCAGCCCTATTGGCTCAAGTAACCGCCAATTTTTCTCTCCAATTTTTTAAATCGCTTGCATTTCAATAAAAAATAACTCTTTTTGCGAGACATTTTGTAAAAGGAAAAAAAAAATGTTCGCGGCATTTAGTAAAAGAAAAAGTAACTCTTTATCGCGTGAGCATTTTCCAACTTTCTGACTTTTTAGACCCGTACGAAGAACGAAGGAATCGAAAAGGAATCTTATGCGTTTGCTACGTAACCACCCCAATTTCGAGCCGGTCCTTGTCATGGTCCTTAGATGACGAATCAGCTATAGAAAACGTTGTCCGTCCGTCTGTCGCCGCGATAACTTGAGCAAAACTCAATCGATTTTCATAAACTTTTTTTCCTTGAAAGTTTATTGAAAAATCATTTATGGGATTGAAGCTAGGCGCTGACAGCCCAAGGGCCACTGAGCTAGGGCCGTTTGAGTGGGTTTTGGTCTTTTGTACATAACTCGAGTAAATCTTTTCCGATTTTCATAGATTTAGTTTTGTTTGAAAGATATGAGCATGAACATATCTGACATTTAATGGAAGCTTTTTTAATTTTGAGCTTTTGAACTAAGCCAGGGCCATAAAACTGAATCTATACTAGGGCAAAACGTATTTTTTCTACATAAATCGGGTAAATCTTATCCGATTTTCAAAAAAAAAAAAAATTTTCTGAAAGACAAACACAAAATTAATAACAGATTGAATTTTGGGCAAAATCGGTAGAAAACTTTCGAAGGTTGTTGGTGGAACTTTTTCACTTTTTTCTCTTCGAAATTCGAACGGAAATCGCTCTTCAAAGTTTTGTAAGAAAGATGTGGACATCAGTAAATCACAAAAATTAAATTAGTGAAAATATGTTGAGTGGTTCGGACTGTGGAGTCCTCAGTGTGTGACCAACTCACGCTACGCGACCCTACACAATATTTGGTGCTTTTTCGTGAATATTTCTTTAACGATGAGGTTTTTTGTGCAATGTTACAGAGAAAAAAAGCGATCATTTTTGTTCATGGAAGTGTAGATCAGAGGCCTCTCCTAAGTTCTCTAGGGTGGTTCTAAGGTCGGGCCTAGTGCAATTCTTTCTTCAAATTTTTTCCATTTTTTTTATTTTGGGTTTATTTTAAGGGCTTTGAGAGGTTATTAGCGCCGTTGCTTTGGACGGGTTTTTCAATATTGCCCTTTCGGCCTTTAGGGTGGGCAATTCCGCGTAAGAAAGTTTGCACGTAGCGTTGGAACGAGGCGAAACCATGCAGTTCTGCGAGTTACAACGTATGCAGGAGTTCTAAACAATACTTTTATCTAGACTTTGTTCTTGCAACGTAAGTCTGGAAACTGCAATGTTTAGTCTCTAGGCTTCGTGCCATCTCAACTAACAAACGTTCTGCGGAATTGCCCAAGATTCATAATAAAAATATTGGCGAGAAAATTGGCGGCTACTTCTGTCGCCGACTGAAGTAGCCGGCAATTTTTCTCGCCAATCGTGTTTTTTGACATGTCCACCATTTTTTATTGGCGAGAAAGTTGGCGGCTACTTCAGCCCATAAGGCTGAAGTAGTCGCCAAGTTTTCTCGCCAACCCATCTAAAACAGCGCTTTTTGATGAAAACATTTACAATAGCGATTTTTTTTTGCGGCTACTTCATCCCGGTAATAATTTCAGTCTGGACCACAGGCTTAACGTGATTTTCGAACCACACCTTGAAGTATGCCAAGACTCTGAGGGAGTTAGGTGTGTAACAAATATCTCACACATCCGACTTTCTTTTTTCTGTTGCGGACAAAATATCTTCTTCACTACTTCTGTTTGCTGATCGTTGATATGTTCCAACGGAAGTTTTCGCTTTTATTCATTATGATTTTGCTTTGTTTTCGCTTCCAACTAACACGATGTATAATTTGAAAATTTTCTAAGTGCCAAATTGTTACTAATAAAAGCGTTAAACTGATTAGAACTGTAAATAAATGAATGATTAACGTTTCTGTTTTCTAATTTTTAAACAGACAAGTATTCTGTTGGATGGATCGTTGGTACGGTTTAACAATGGACGACATTCGTGCCATCGAAGACAAAACCAAAGAAGAACTGGACAAACAACGTCAAATCGGCGAGGTTCGCGGTATGCGTGCCGAAACCGATTAAAGGATAAACTATTACAATTTCAAACAGAATGGCTATATATTTATTTAAATTAAAATACAACAAAAAAAGAAATCAAGAAACACAATTAACAACTAAAAAAAATTTAATTAGAAAAACAAAAGTAAAAACACACCGTCAAACTATGTAAATAAAATGAAAGAAGATTTATAGATTGAGATAACTCAAAGAAATGTTTATTTAGTGTATACTCTTATTTCTTTCAACGTAAATGAAGAAAAAAGATAAATAAATACTAAATTAAAAGAACTTTAGAGCTCTAGTACGATAGCGAGGTTAATCTAAATTTTATTCAGAATAGAAACCATTATTAAGACATCAAACTAAATCGTCCAACAATGGTTGCGGTTTTATTTCATAAAATAAATAAATAAAAAAAACATTTCTAATCAAATATACAATTTAAACTACTTCATCATCAAAAGGTGTGGTTAGAATTCGAATGACGGGAAAAAAGGCGATTGAGAAAGAAAAGTGAACAGTTTGATGATTGACACAGTTTGTCTAAAGAGAACTACATTTAAAAAAGTGATGTAGAGTTAATTAGTAATTTCAAGTTTTAGTTAATTGTTTTTTGTACTCGCTTCATATATAGTTTCCTATTTTAGTAACACATCCTTAGCTGTTGGATTTGTCCAATGCTTAAGATCTCCATACACGTGTCACTATATTAGCCAAACAGTTAGGGTTACCATTTATACTTTTTCCAGCTACGTTCGGGATACTCAATAATTTCATCTTTTAGTACAGATCGTTAGAACGGACTTTTTTTCTTTAAATTTTTTTTTATTTAACGGAAACATTTTTTTTTTACCAACGGCAATCATGACTGCAAAATATAAATGTCTGTGTAAATTAACGAAAAGAAAACTTTGCTTGGATGACGTACAAAAAATTTTCAAAAGTCTTACTTAATGAGACGGCGCATTTAATAAATTTTAAAATTTTATATTTCCGGTTTGAGTTACATTTTTCTTTGTGAATTACATTCAACTAACTAATAAAGTAGATAATGTCAAACTCTTAAAAAAAACATAAAAATAAATTCACTTGAGAAGAAAAAAAAAACAAAATTCGTAGAGGTGAAGGTGTTTCAAAGTGATACAAAATAATTGTATTGTAAAATATGTTTCCAAGTTACAAAAAAGAAAAGAAAAGAAAAATTAATAAATTAAATATACAGTTGAAAATATTAAATGAAATTGATTGTACAAAATGACTATTCGTTTATTGTCTATTTTCCAAATTTTTTACATAAATCCTACAGTTCCTTTAAGTCTCTAAAATCCGTGTCTCACGCAAAAACTAAGAATTACTAACTAAAAATTCCATAAAGATAAACGTTACGTTTGTGAAGAGTGAAAAAAACATAAGTTTCGCGGACCAGTAGGATTTCCTAAAAAACCTACGTTCGTAGGAACGGAATTAGATGCGTGTAATGAAATTTTCCTAAATTAGTGATGACGTCCTTACCAAATTGTATGGAAATTGCCCGAAAGGCAATGTTAAAGAACCCGTCCAAAGCAGTTGTGTAAAAAACCTTACCAGCCGCCACTAATTAGGTCCGACTTAGAGTCCTAAGAAGAGTTGGGCAAAAATATTACCCTTTTAGTGTGAGACCTCGTTGTTTTCAATTAATTCACGACAAAGGCAATTACAGTCGTAATCGATAGCTTTTAGGGGTGTCCTTGTTAAAAAAACGAGAAAACCGAAAATTTTAAGATAAGTTATTTGTCTATTATAAAAATGTTTTTGTTGGACTAAAACATATGCAGGTGACTGAACGCATCAGAATAGATGTGGGAAACAGAGTTGATGTTACGAAAAGACTCTAACGTATTTTAGTAAATATTGCCTTACTTCTTAAATGTGTGAAATTACGTCGACATTAAATTGGATTGGAAGTTGCCGAAAGGGCAATATTGAAAAACCCGTCAAAAAAACGGCACGAAAAATTCTCCAAATACCTAGGAAAATCTCAAAATTTAAAAAAATTCGAAAAAGTTTGAAGGGTCGATCTAATAACCGGACTTAGGAGAGACCTCTGATCCATACTTCCATGAACAAAAATGTTCGCATCTTTTTAAACCCGTCAGACCCGAAGAGCAAAGGGGTCTATTGCGTTTACCACGACTTTTGTAACCAGTCGAGTTTCGACCTGGGAAGAGAGGGGGCGCATCGAAAATGTTCCTTAGATGACGAATCAGCAATGAAAAAATGTCAGTTCGCCCGTCCGTCAACCGATTTTCAAAAACTCCCTGAATCGAAAAATCTTTTATGGGATTGAATCTGAGCACTGTCGACCAAGGGCCGCCGATCTGGAGCCATTTAAGAGGCTTTTTGGTTTTGCACATAACTCGAGCAAATCTTTTCCGATTTCAATAAATTAGTTTTGTCTGAAAGGTGTGGGCATGGCCGTCAATTTATGGAAGAAACTTTTTTGATTTTGAGCCCTTGGACTTAATCAGGACCCTGAAACTGAGTTTCTACTAGGGCAATCCTAACCGATTTTGTATTCTTTTTCCATTTGAGAGGTAACCGAGTACCGAATTATATTCAAAAGCAAATTTGGGCCGGGTGCCTTTGCTTAGAGCTCAAGTGGGCCGTGGAAACATTTTTTTCTACGGAAGTACGTTTTCGAGGCATTTCTTTTCGGCCCTAGGTCGGTCGGTCTAAGGTCGGAACTACACAAAAAAATATTTTTTTGCTACGTTATAGAGAAAATTAAGATTATGGTAGATTATGCACCTCTTGGCAAAATTGTTATTTTGACATGTGGCATTAAGGACCACGCCTTCGCCTAGGGCCATAATGCCCCACACCCAAGAGGTGCATATGTTTTTAGATCCGTACGAAGAAAGCAGTGCTTCGAAAAAGGGGTCTATTGCGTTTACCGCGACGTTTGTAACCAGTGAAGGCGACAAAAAGGGTATAATAAAGCTTAAAAGCTTCAAAATGGTAAAGCTTCTCAACTTTTCGTCCATTTTGTCTCTTAACATTCACTAACTCTAAGAGTTGCCAAAATTGTAAAAACATTGAATTTGGTATCGTTGGGAAGGTAATGAATTGGACTATAATAAAAAAATACTTTTGGACACTTTACGTCAAATGCGTATATTATATAAGGGTAACATCTCCCAAAATGGCGGAAAATCCACTCTTCCGATTTTTCGTACCTTCTAAAAAATCAAAAACCATTTTATCCAATTATTCAATCTATCAATATCGTACCTTCTTAATGTTTTTCAAAAAATAAAAAAAAAAATATTTTTGAAGTTGTTGTATCAAAACTATATTTTGGTGTAAGTTACAAACTAGTCAGGAATAGTCCGGAAAAATAAAAATCTGGCTAGTGAAGGGGTGGAGCAACGATCATGGTCCTTAGATGACGAATCAACACGATAACTCGAGTAAAACTCCACCGATTTTCAAAAATTTTTTTCCCTGAAAGGTAATCGAAAAATCTTTTATGGAATTGAATCTGGGCACTGTCTGCCCAAGGACCCCTGAACTACGTGGTTTTTGGTATTTTGTACATAACTCGAGTAAATCTTTTTCGATTTTCATACATTTTTTTTGTTTGAAAGCTCTGGGCATAGCCGACAATTTTTGGAAGAAACATTTTTGAATTTGAGTCCTTGGACTTAGATAGGGCACTACAAACGAGTCTCTGCTAGGGCCCTACGTGTCTTTTGTACGTAACTCGAGTAAATCTTTACCGATTTTCGCAAAAAATTTTAGTTTGAAAGATCTAGGCATGGCCGACAATTTAAAAAAGAAACTTTTGCCATTGCTTAGGGCTCAAGTGGGCCGCATGTCGGTCCTAACCAAAAACAATTTTTTTGCTATGTTGTAGAGCAAATTGAGGGAAACATTTTTTCTATGGACGTATGTGTTTGAAGCCTCTACTTAGGTTTTCTGCAATGTTGTGGAGAAAATTGAGAGAAATGCTTTTGTCTATGGAATTTTTTGTACGAGGCCTCTCCTGAGGGCCCTAGCCGGACTAAGGTCGGCCCTAGCCCAAAAAATGGTTTTTTGCTACGTTGTAGAGAAAATCGAGATGAACATTTTCGTCTATTTGGGGATGCATTTTGGGCTTTCAGAAGGGCATTTTACACCGTATGGTACGGACTGGCTTTTCAATATTGCCCTCTCGGCAATTTCCAATACAATTTAATGTGGACGTAATTTCATGCACTTAAGAGTTAATATTTACTTAGAAACGTTCGAGTCTTTTTGTAACACCTATTCTTATGCGCACGAGTCTCTTGCTAATGTTTTCACTTCGATCGGCTTGTAATCGACGCAATTGAAATAAAATAACTACCTTCCGAAATCGCAAGTTCGATCCTTTAACTTATTTTGAAGCGAAGAGCAATATGAACCTGTAGATTTTTTGTGTCAATGCAATCTTTCTTAGTGTCAATGATTCGAATAGATTTTGTTATTTTCGCAACTACCAATTCATCTGTCTTTTGAACCATCTGTATGGAAGAAGCCAATGCAGCGATAATAAAAGCCCTTTTGGGGGTAGGGCGTGTCTCCTAATATAACTATTTTCGCCGTACTAGCTGGACAGCCTCTAAAGTCGGAATAAGTTTTGCTGGTGTTAACTTTTCCATGAAACTTTGACTCTGAAAATGCATTTGTCAAGAAATCGTTTTTCTTGAATTTTATTAAAATTGTGTTCTAGAAACTTTGAGATATCTAGAATGCTTTTTGGAGAAAATGTTTAAAAAGTCGAATTTTCGTCGGTTTTTCACGACTTTTTGAAAACGCTCAGCTTCGATTTTTCGGGACTTTCCGGTAGTGCAACATTCCTGCGGGCTATATATTCCGATAGTATTTGTTTGATTTTTTGTCTCATACAAATGGTCTCAGTGTTTCCCACACCACAAGAAATCTTGTCATTAAAGAAATGCTCATGAAAAACATCAAATATTGTGTGGGTCTGTTCACAACTGACGTACAGGTTTTAGGGAAAGGTGAGGGTTCCAGAATTCGCACAGTAGCGTCAAAGTGGGTAAAAGTCAAGTCGTACGTACAAAAAATAAAGTGTTCAATTCGCATCTCGTATGGTTCGTATGAAAGCTCAACTTGATAAAAATATTTTCGCCTCCAATATAATGAGCCTATTTTATTGCTGTGTTAATGTTTTGTCAATATTGACGATATAATTTAATGAATCTTCTTGAAGTGGCGTTGAACGACATATGACACAATAATGGACTAAAGAATAAACTTCAGTTTTTTTTGGGAGGAATTCCCAAATTCGTACGTAATTTAAAGTAGAGCCGTCGACTGTATTAGTTAGACGTAAAAAATAACAGTCTTAAAGGGGGTATTTGGTATTGTATGGTTTAGTACAGAGGGGAGTGGGAGTCAAAAATCGCTAAAAATCCGTACGTCATTTTTGAACACTCCCAATAAGGTTACGTAGCTTGAGTTAGGTCCACACTAAGAACCCTACAGCCCGAACCGCTGTACCGATTTTCACTACAGGTGGGAGTGGTAGCAAAAAATGCTCGTATTACCCAAAATCTTACTAAATATCATTCGTTTCCATTGCGTCTCACATGATTCACAATCAAAAAACCACTTTTCTCACCCTCCTAGACACCCACTTGAAAGCCACATAATTCGAAATTCAGATTAATTTCACAAAACTGATATTAGAGTTTTACTTACGAATGTTTAAAATGTCCTTCATAAGAAGAAACTCGACGCAGCTCTATTTAAAATTATTTATCAATTACTGCCAAATATTTCGCATCCCATCAATACACAGCATTATCAATGTCTGTAAAATAAACATATCTTAAGACTTAATCATTTGCATCGGGTTTTACGCGCGTTACAAAATACATAAAAATTATTTTCAAACAATTAAACAGATCGGTTGACTATATTGACTATCAATTGACAAAAACAATTCAAAGTTTAACGCACTGAAGTGAGATTCTTGTTGTCGTTGGAGTATGATTCTAAACCAAGTACATTATCAGAGATAGTTAATGAAAGTAATGTGTCAGTTTTTTTTCATGTTATTTTTAATTCGTTTTATCACAATCATCACTTTGAAGCTTTGTGGTTTCAATCTTAGTAAATTATTTTTACATCATTCCATTTCGGTGTGTGTCTTGATTTGAAGTCTAGTAAGTGACTATACGGCGCACTGTGCGATTTGTTTTTTGTGTTGATATTGTATTCATGACCGTCTTCAGGTGTCTCCATTTTAGTGTGTGTTTCACAGCTGCAAGGAATGTTGCAGACAACGTGCGATTTCTGTATTTTAGAAACAAGGAACTTCGTTTTTGACACGCGTCCTTCTTCTGTTGGCGCGTTCTAAGATTGGTACAATTTTCTCGAACAATCCTTCGACATATGGAATGGCCATACATCGAATTGTTTCTTTCTCAGTTTCAGTTCCATTTCTTTCGTTGATATTTGCCAAATCAGTTTGTTAGGATATTTTTGTTCTCGCGTTCATAAATCACGCCTGCGTTTGGGGATAGGGGGTCTAAGAAAACAGACACTTCATACAAAAAATCTTTATTTTTATGGAATATTGCAGAAAAGGGAGAGGGGCGTCCAAAAACCTGGAAAAAATGTCAACGTTATTTTTCTCATGGAACCTCAATGTCAGTCAATTTAGATTGTATTTCGTTATAGATGACAGGCAAGTGTGAGTCAAAATGGAGATATCTGCCTGACCGAGTCTCTTTGTGATACCAGTCTGTTTTAACTGTTCCATCTTCCATACTGATCAACTAAATGTCTAAGAAGGCTATGTGGTGATCTGTTCGACTTCGATGGAATATGTTCAGTTCATTGAAACTGTCAAAAATGTCTTTAGTTTCATTACCTTGATCCTCCGGTGATGCTGTGCCATCTACATATCTGAAGAAAAAAGGTAATTTGAACGGAACTTTTTTAATTACTTCTTTTTCCACGATTATAGGTCTGCAAAACTCGGTGATCCAGCTGATCCCATCGGTGATCCAAAGATTTGTTTGTATAGCACCAGCTCTAAATCATTTAAAAATTCATTTATGAATGGCTCAATAGTGTCCCATTTGTCTTTTATGCATTCCTGTGCGAACAAGGAGATGACTTTCAATGATACGAAGATGTATCCTTTCCTTACCACAGTCCAAAGAATCGAATATGCCATTATGTCGTCTCAAACTCTGACATCATGTCCCAAAACTGTACTATTTTAGTCGATGTTTTCGCGATATCACTCTTAATGCATGAAGAGATCAATTGAACCGTAGAATTATTAAATTAGTGCGGCAGTAATAAATTATCATTGCAATGTTACTGTGTCGGGTTATTTCAGTTGACCTGTGGTCGCACCAGAGATATTAATGAAGATACAATTGAGAGAACTAAGAAATCTCACTGCTAGTAACGAAATCATATGAACCGAAGGCGAGTACTGCAGTATGTAGTGCGCAAAACAAAAAACTCAGTTCGCTATTATGTGTGTGTCGAAGAATTTTCGTAATTTTATATCGAAAGTGTTAAAAAAACAAATTAGAATTGTTTTTGACATTATATGGGAGATTCCATTGTTGCCCTTCATTACACACTAAAAACTCGCAATTTCGACGTAAGCTTTGGAATTTTTGTTAAATAACTTTTGATGTGGAAATGCGAGTTATTGTAAAGTTAAAGACCAAATCACTTGTTCGCACATTCGCTCTATTAAAAACATATAGAAGTACATACAATCATTCAATGTCTGGCCGTCAATCAAATGATGAATGAAAAGTTACTTAGTGAACCTATGAGACCACATTGTATACTTCGCACGAGTCTAAATATACCTTTTCGCACTAGACACAAGTGTGCAAATGTTTGTCCGTGTGTCTGGAAGGCATGTATCACAAGTAAGTGTGAGTTCAAATATGAGCAAAATCGGCGAAATCGTTCTAGATATATGGCTAAAGTAGTGTTCGAAAACGTGGCTTTTCGAGTGTCATTGTACAGTCGCATATATTTCTAGGCAAGTTGCTTGATCAAATGGATCTCAGAAAATATCTTTTTGGAATTTAAACACGAAAAACCACATCGAAAGTGGTCAATAATGACGTGTTTATTTCACAAAAAAGTAAAATATTGTACAGAATTGCATGTCAATAATTTAAGGCTTTGACTAGCCTCAAATACGTTGAAATAACAAACCAACAAGCAATTCAATCTTCTATGAAGAACCTTGAGAAAACAATAAAATTGCCATGCAGCAAAAGTTTGGAAACTAAATCAGAGCATCGATTGATATAACCAGACTATGCACCGGCGACTGGTATCTTAATAATCTGCGTTACATCATGGGGTTAAGTCAAACGAATGTAGATACAACCACACGAAAATTTTTGCGAATCGTAAATACAGTGGAACGATCAACTTAAAGAGATGAGAGGGTATGTCTATGTGTACTCTTTATTGAGTTATGCTCACCAAAAGACTATACTTCAGTTTATATTTTAATGTAACGATTCAATATTGTATTTCCACCGCAAGAGCAAAACCGAGTCGTAGTTTATTTATAGCCGTAGTTTAGAGATTGTCTTCACTTTGGCCAGTCGTTAATTTATATTATAGATTTTTGACTAAACTTCACAAGGAATTCTGAAAATGGGCATTTTGACGACAGGAGACAGTGCTAAATCGTTTTCATCTTATGTGGCGGTAAATATTAATTGCAAAATAAAATTATTATTTTACACGTTTAATGCGGCTGTGTCAGGTTCGAGGTCAAATTTCGTTTTTAGTCTATCGAAAATTTGCCTGTTCTATACGTTGTGATGCAATGCTCATTCGAATTCATTCATTTGTAAAAAAAAGTGGTCACGCCTACAACACTGTTTCGGTGGTGGTTTAATGTGTAGAAGTGTTTCGTCTCGGTATTGGATGTATCGACGAATTTAGTAAATTGGAACGTTAGTTTAGTTTCATAGTTTTCGGAAGGAATATGAGAACTATTTACACATATATATGCTAAGGTATGCAGAGTGCGTTCTTGTTATATAGTGGAGCATGTTGTAAAAAAGCATCATTAGTGAATGTTCTCATTTTTTTAGTTCGGTTGGTTGTGGTGTCAATCACATTCGTTGTGTCAACGGAAGTCAATTCAGTTATGGAATATTTCCATTCGTACGACTAGGAGCAGACTTTATACGATTTTTATTTTACGCAATTATTTATTAAAAATACATTCGTTAGTTGTTCTCTCCAATCGACTTATCATATTGTCAAGTCATTAGTTTCCAATAAAAAATCACCTCTGTATACCAGCATTTAGAACCACAAACAGCAAAACTAGTAAATAATAATCTAGCCTCTTGTTAAGGCAAGATTTTGTTATTATTATACCTATTATCTATTATACCTCGTCTTTGGCCGAACCTAGATTTCTACCGACTAACAAAAAAAATCTTTGAAGGTTGTTGAAGAATGGTGTCGGTGCAACGACGTTTTTAGACCCGTACATGCGTACCGTTAAGTTCGTAACAATTCCTATCCCAAGATTGTTGAGATGTTATTTTTGAGATCTAAATAGGAGAAATATGAAAGAAATTGCCCGTCTGTCTGTTCAGACGATGACTCAAAAGTAAATCTTGGCCGGTCGTCAAAATTTCCTCCGAATGACTTCAAAAGAAGTGATCAAAGTCATTGTTTTCGAGCTGTATGATACATAATGTTAGGTGGTGGTTTTTCATAAATATTGCTTTAATTAAGAATAAATTTTAGAACATCATCGACTTCGGAGACAGGATCTTTTTCACATTGATACTATGAGCTTTGAAGATCACACAAGGATTCTAGGTGGGTCCGAAAGTTTGTCGAAGAGCAAAATATTTTTTTATATGAAAAACCAAGGGTTCCGGCGGAGCTCAAGGTGAGAGTTGTGAGACGTCCAAAAAATTCAAATCCATTTGGAGCTCATTTTACATTCCCATTTTACATTTCAAAGAATTGGGAACGTAGAAAGAGCCTAAAAATGTTTTCACCATTACTTCGAATGAGTTTTTGGATAATTTCCAATGGAAACGAACTGGGTGGGTGAGTGATGGCCCCCGAAAATGAACATAATATATATCTCATGTGTAAATCTCACCAGTAAATTTAGATATAAGTTCACAAACGAGAGAATTATTTGGAGCCAAACTAACACATTTTGAAATTCTAGTAACGCCAATTTACATTTTTAAGTTATTCGGCCTTGCTCTGCTCATCACTTCGTCACTGTATCTAAAAAACCTGAACAATTGGGCGGAACACAATTCGTGTGTAGAGAATCCAAGTACAAGTGGAAATGTTCAAGAGGAGATTTTATGTTCAAACTATAACTCATGGAGATCAGCTGCTATAATTGGAATTATCATTGTAATGAGTTTAACATTTTTCCACTTCAGACAATTTATTAATTTTTGAATTGATTTTAACGATTTTAGGGTGTTGTTGACGTTCTCGTCGTACCTTTTCTGATATGTTGCAGTTGTTGTATTGTTTGCGGATGTGCTGCTATATTTTGTGCTTGCGTTGATTGCGGTGTCTCAAATGAAGATAAAGAAGAATCAAGTCCGCCTCTAGTGACACCGACACCGACGACAACGGCAACAACGACAACAACAACGACAACGGCAACAACGACATTGACAACGACAAACGATCCGAAAGAAGAATCAACAACAGGAAACGGCCAAGACGCTACAAATACAAACACTACAACTGAGAGAAAAGCACCAGACGACAGCAAGTTCAATATAGAAAAACTGGAAAATTTGCCGGGTAAAACTGGCACAATTTTAAATATTTTGGGTTGGACCCTTTGGGTATTGCTTCCGTTTGTCGGAACGGTTTTGATTACGTCATGGATCTACAAGGCCGATGCAATTCGTACTCATAACACGGAACTGTATAAGTCTGCATTGACTCTCTACGTATGCGCTATATTGAATCTTATGGTATATGCACAGAAATTTATCAACAGCGTTTGCGAATTTCTCTGCGGAAAAAGTACTAAAAGTGCAGCAAAATCTAACGCTAGCGAAGTTTGAAAACAATCCTATCGGTCAAAGCTTTACAAACTCCACGGTGAGTTACGTTCGTTACATAAAGTTCAATTTGATGTCGCGCTTGGATTGTTCGGCTAAGATTAAGAAAGTATTTTTATAGCTTGTATTTTTGCTTTGTGATTAAAAAACAGGATTTACGTCAGAAGTGCGTTTTCTTTTTAACCGAAGACGTGCAAATCAAGTGTTTGGCCTTTTTAGAAAACATCACAATCCTCATCTTATTCGGATAGTTCGGATCGCAATAAACCGACCAATAAATAAATTTTGTCCAATAAAAAAATCGAATGTCCAACAAAAAAATTAAAAATCCTATAAAAAACTATTTTCGTCCAATAATAAAATCATTTTGAACCAATAAGAATGCTGAAAAAATTAATTTTCTTCCAATAACTAAAAATATATCAACCAATAAAAGTACAGCACTTCCACTTGAAATATTTTCCTAATTTTTAATTATTTCCCAACTTTAAGCCATTTCCCTCGAGCGATTTCCCGATACGAAGTTTTTGGGCCCTAAAATTGCCCATCATCCGTTATAAGAATATACAGAATTTCCATACGCGTCGGGGCCCCGCCGGAAGTTTTTCCATTATTTGTATACTATAACCACCTATGTCAGCGCGAGCGCGAGTCCCAGCTCTCTTGCATGAATGCAAAAAAAAATATTGAAATGAAACAAAAAAATCAAATTCAGCAACTCTTAGAGTAAGTGAATGTTAGGGGACGAAAAACGACTGATAAAGCTTAAAAGCTTCAAATATCTTAAGATATTGCAGCACTGCTATCCTTCCGGACTAACTGAAAATGGCCATTTTTGAGCTAAAAATGAGCATCCCTCCCAACCACGTCGACTCCGTAATAGGGAGTCCCTATCTTTTGATACTTTAAATGTTGTTGGTCTTGACCCCGCCCAAGGACCCTAGAGGCCGTTCATAAATTACGCAACGATCTAGGGGGGAGGAGGGGGGGTTCATGCCTAGCGTTACAGTTTGTGACAGGGGGAGGGGGGGGGGTCTGAACATGTGTTACGTAAGGCAAAACCGTTGAAAAAGCTTACAAATACTGGGTCCATTGGAAGCTTCACCGAGCTCTTTGCAGAGCCTGCTTTTCCATATGGGAGTAGTAGATGGAGCGAAGCTAGTCTTACATGCTACCAATGACAATTTTCATGTAAATTTTATGTATATTCGATGTATTTTGAACTTTGTGTTTCTAATTATTATTCGACGATATATGTGTGAAGAAATATGAAAACGACGTTTACTTCAGCCAGCACCAGTATAAAAACGCATTTAAAAAATTGTCTTCTCCTACAAAATTACTAGCTTGACGACCCAGATCGTAGCACTGGCTTCACGCGTGGATACACGTTTGACAAACTTTTCAAATATGAAGGCTTTTTCAAATGTACGACATTAGCGGCCCCCTATAAGTTGTGGGTTTGTTCGTTTTTTTTACTGGAGTTAATATTAATATAAAATTTTGATGATTTTCTGACATGACCCTCCTTTAGGTAATGTTCAACTTTGAACAGCATCTGTTGCCAACGTTCGTACAAAATATTTGAACAAAGAACGTCATTAATTTTTACTTTTTTTTCGTTTTTGTACACTTTTGAATTTTTGATGTAAAATACATGCTCACACTTAAATCGGTGTGAGTCAGCCACGTGTGCGCCGATTTCAGAACGATTTTTTTCCTGAATTCGCCATGATTTTCTATCTCCTACGTTTTTTCAAAAAATTTTGAATCGTCTTTGATGTTGTTTTTGTAGAGTCAAAGTTGAAATTTCAATATGAAAGCTGTAAGTCTGGTAGACAAATTGACTTGCCAATTCCACATTGAAACATTTTTAAACGCCCAAGTAGCGGCATTTTGAAGTTACTAGTAATCAGCCGAAAAAAGCCTATTTAGAACTTGCATACGTTCAAGAAAACATTGATGTTTATGATATACCACATGGAACTACGCCTAAAATGACTTTTTCCAAAAGAGGCAAATGAAGATCGAATTTAAAAAAAAAAGTTCTTCTACAAAACATTTGTGGGACCATTCTACAGCAACTATCGGGTCAGGCGTTTCGAAAAAAAAGGTCGGATTCGACCCACCCTACCACACACCTCTAGTTCTGAGCGTTCCGACCTGTTAGTATGCAAGTAATTTTGCTCAAAACTCAAAGGAATTCTATGGGCTACGCTTTGTAGCGTTTTAGAAATTCATTTCACCCACTTGCACCAGCGGCGGTCTCCCGCCTCCCGAGTTGAAGTTTTCTGCCCCACATATGAGCCTCTTCATAATTTTCCAACTCTCTCTTGAAATCGCATATTGCGAACCGAAGACTCAAGTATTCGCACGTAAAGATATGGAATTCATCGGTTTGGGCATATAACTTGATATAATTCCCAGCTGCTATTTACAGTGATGCATCTTTAAGATATTTAAAAAATTGTGTAATTTCTTAAAAATTATTTAATTAAAAAAACTTTTATCATAACGGCTCTGTCATAAATTAATTTTTAGATATCCGACTACAACTTACTATAAATAAAATATACAATTTTTTATCAGTCTTTGTTTCAAACGAAAAAAATGCTCATATTTGCAATAATACTTGTTAATTCACTGTCTCTGTTAAAGTAAATGTGATGGTTAAGTTTCAATTTCCTTAGTAGAAAAGAACTGAAGAGCCGTTACTCTTGCAGAAAGTTTAAAAAAAAATTTACACTTAACTTACACTAAAATTATTCGAAATATCCTAGAAAACTAATTTCACTGAACACAACCATTGTACTGTTAATATACGTCGTTTTATTTCTTCCATTGCTATAGTTGGGAAGTTACCATTGCTTTCCTATTACAAAATAAAAAAAATTAAGAAAATAAATGTTTTTACGAATCTTATTTGAACGGATGACTCAAGACAATTTCGCATGTAGCATAGTGAATGCTACGTCCTAAAAAAACACGTAAACAATTATTTGCACACTGGAGATATATTCCTCCCCATATTAAAACTTCCAATAACTCAGGGAATACTTCGTGCGTCTTAAAAAACGATAGTTGATAAGTTAAATAACAAAAGGAACAAATCCATTCAAGTTCTTATAATTAGCCAAAAATTTCAATACATTCTTCTCGTACTGAGATTTGAGGAAACGAAGCTGCCGTGAGGCGCCCGCCGTTTATCACCACTTGTGTGTATCAGAAAGAGGTTCATAAAAGGTCGCAGGTTACCCAACAAAACGATAAACGTAATGTGAAATGTCAGCAAATTATAGAAAAAAATGGTAAAATTTTGGTGTTCTGAAGATACCTTTGCATATAAATACCAGCGTTCGATCTATCATGAAGAATACGCGCAAAAAATCTACTAAAGTAAATATAAGGCATGAAGCACGAAGCAATGAAAAAACTGGTCGCAAAGTAAAAATGTAAGTAATGCAGAGTTGACTGCTTTGTTTCCATCGGAGAAACGAATTGAGCAATCTCTTTTGAATAAGCCGAGCGGAATTAGACTTAATGTAAAACATTTATGCTAAAAACCCGTTAAAAGTTTGAGTTGAAAACAGGCTAAACAAATTTTTTTTCAGGCTAAAGCATAACCTTTTTTCGATTTTTTTAGCCTGTTCTCTCAAAACTCTTAATTCTTTAAGTAAAATTGTTTTAAATGCAATATTTTGTTAAATGAAATTTTTTTTACGCTTTTCGTTTACGCCGAAACATTTTACGATATCCCTTGCCATACCAACCAGCCTGAATTTTAACCGATTCTTTATCATCTTTGATAAAATCAGCACTATCTAATTTGGCACGTTTCTCGTCAACATTCTCCGACGTATTTTCATTGTCCGATTCATCCGTATTATCACAACATTCGCATAAAATCAATCGTCCTTTACGACATGACGTCACTGAAAAGTCCGTAGTCTTCGGTCGATAAAATTGGCAATTGTATTCCGCATAATTGTCAAAGCAAAAGTCACATTCGGCGTCGGAACGATTTAACTGGAATATCGGGATGATTTTTGAATTCCAGAGATCGAATTCGAGTGGCGAAGGGTAGATGATTGTGTGCAATCCGGAGTAAGCGTAGTTCACATCGTACCAATATGGTAAACGGCATATGACTTTACAATAGTCGATGAGGTTCTGATAATGATCTGAAAGGTGAACATGAATTTATAGTCATCGCACTGATGTGGTGAGCTTGACATATTGTATTTACAGTACACATTCTATATTACGAACTACCATTTGTAACATCCACTAAATACCAGTCTGGTCTGACAACGACCGATCAGATTTTTACTGTTCAAAGGCAGAGAAAATAACATCTGCACAAAAACTGATCGTGAACTTCCAACAAGCGTGCGATTCCTAACCAGCTTGGTTTGGAATGCTGGAAAAATTAGTCACTCCAACTAAGGGGCCGTTCATAAGGCATGTTACGCAAAAATCGATATTTTTCAGACCCTTTTCTACCCTGTAAGACTTGTGTCGCACGAACTTCGAACCCCTTCCCTCCGATTTGAGACGTACGGGAAAAGATATTAAAAAACCGTGAAAAATCACAAAAAGTCCAAAAAGAAAAGCCAAATTTTCTTATTTGTGACAATCGTAAATTAGCATTAAGGTGGGGTCACTTCTGCAGAAACGCAGCCTGATGCCAAAAAGTGATTTAAGTGAAAGTTGTAGCCGGTAGCATATTTTATGGCAAAATATTTTTTAAGTCATAAAACAGAAGGCAACTGGTGTCGAAACTTTGAGTATATCTCCTATATCAGCACTGCAAGGAAAAGTTACGATGTGAATTGAAAACTTTTGAAATCAGCGTAAAATGTGAGACATCGACAATAACGTCAAGTTGAACTTGTGCTACAATGTCACTTTCTTGTGCCTGGCGAAGAGTTCCCTCGTTGTGGTTTTATATTCATCTAGCAAACAGTCGCATTCGAGCGGTGAAGATCGGGCGCCCAACGGTCCAACGGCTCTCGAGAATTTGTAAGATAACAGAATGCCATTCATTTGTAAATACTCAGATTCTAGGTGTGCGGGCACGCCCGATTTTTCGGCCCGTTCACAAGCCCGCCCGCCCGGGCACGGGCATCTTTTTTCGAAAACGGACGGGCGCGGACAGGCACGGGCAGGCGAAAAGTGATGCCAGCACACCTCTAACTCAGATGTTAGCGTACCGAGTTATTTGAAAATAGATGAAAATTAACGAAAAATCTAAATTTCAATCAAACATTTTAAAAAATTTCGAGTAACGTAACGCGGGCTCTGCCACGCTACATTCGAATCCCCCTCCCGCTCGGAGCGTGACATATTAAGTGGTGAACGGCCTCCGAAATTGAAAAACCAATCAAAGTACCAAGGATTTATCCGATGAGTGTATGCAGACAGGTAAGTCATTCCGTCTCATCATCATCGTCTAGATAATGATGGGTGATGTCATAGGACACGACCTTCTTGCCTCAATTCAAAAATGTCTAAGTTTTCAAAAATCTTCAACTTAAATCGGTGCCGAAAGTTAAACAACTACAAAAAATCTTGGCACAGGCTAAAAAAGTTAAGGATCGGAGTGGGTCGACCCACACCTGACATACAGTTTTAGAACGCACAGAAAAACGATTTCTGTGACTTCTGCAACTGAAAGTCAGGTGTGGGTCGACCCGCTAAAACTGTGGGTCAGGTGTGGGTCTACCCACTCTGATCCTTAAAAAAATTTTTTGAAAAATAATTGAGATTTTACAAGATTATTGCAGTTTTATTGCAGTTTTTCAAACAAAATGGAAGTTTTCGGTCGTGTCAGCCAAATTCAATATTGAAATTAAAGAAATTTACTATATCTCTTTAAAAATCTTCCGAAACAAAAATGATATTTACCTTTTTCTTTGTCAGTATTCAGCTGGCACACATCACGGTTAGTGAATTTCGTTGGACTAGGGTGTTTCATGTTGCAATCGTTGTTCCGATCGTCTTTGTCGCACATTTGCGATAGTTTAGTATTGAAGTCAGTGTCAGGAGCGTTTGAAATGAAAATGGGATTGTGGGACAACGGTTTCTTATCACAGATTATGTCAGGATCGTCACAAAAATTGTCTATAGTTGTTTTTTCAGAGCATCCGTTTTCGCCATTCGTGCTATTCGTCGAATTCTCTCCAACGCATGGAGTTTTATTGACTCTATTATTTTCAGCAGCCTTTTTTTCATCTGTGATTTTTACGGACTCATTTTCGCTATCATGAAGAGTTATTTTATTAAGACGATCGCATGAATTGTGAACGTCCTTTTCACTATGTTGAGTTTCTTTAGATGCTACGCAGTCTTTCTCATTATTTAAAATGTGTTTGTCACACCGTAAAATTGGAATTAAATCCGGAAGCGGCCTGACATTTTTTTTAACTCTCCACTCGTCGCAGACACTTTCCGTCGTAACACTTTCGTGATGATTTTCTTCAGATTCATTTAGCGTTTCAACTTTTATCTCATGCGTGTGATCCTGCAACATTGGTTGCGATCTGGTATGCAGCTCTTCGGGTGCTAATAGACTAGCGTGAGCGAATATCGGATCCCTTCGACGGTTATAGTCGGGAACAATGATCTTCATGGACTGCATTACCAATTTCATGACCTCATCACATTTCCCATTAATTTTCATCGTTGCAGTGGCGTCCTTCGGTGTCCACTGCAGGTTCACAATATAAATTTTCGGTCGCTTACTTTTCGGTCGGTCCATGGACCACAACCAAGGGTATTTCTTCAAAACTTTTAAACTCGAACCAATGCACAAAATGACGTCTGCTTTTTCTGCATGATGAATAGCTGAATCCCAATTCAGTGGCCACTTAAGGCTACCTCTTTCGCCGAAATGGACAATAGTGTCGACCAGTGGCTTCCCACATAAATGACATCGACGATTTGTTTTATGGTAATACCTTGCTGTGAATTCGGTGGTGTCGAAAAGCCTCCAATATTCGACATTTGGTTTGCAGTTTTTGCACACTTCAACATACATATTACCGTGTACCTCGGACAATGATTTTTTGGGTAGACCGGATCTCAAATGGAGACCATCACAGTTTTGAGACAACACATAACGTAAAATGTTGCGGCGATGTAATTCATACAAAGCCATATGTGTGTACGTCGGTTCAGCTAGTGACAGGTCGTGTTGTCCAATGTCCTTTCCCTGCTGTAGTAGCGTCCATATGCCTTGACTGCCACGATAGTCAGGAATTCGAGCCGATGTACTTATCCCTGCACCGGTGTAACATACTAAGTGTCGAGCTCTTGAAATCACTTCAGCTAATTCCATTGACTTTTCCTCAATCACATCTTTAGGATCCTCCTTTTCAAGAACACGTTCTTTGCTTTGAAGCTGTCTGCTCTTACGCTTCAAAATTTGTTTTACAATATCACTTGCCGATTCCAAGAAGCGTCTTTCTTCGCTGGTACGAATTGTTTCACATTTTCGGAGTATAATGGACACCTTGGAAAGGAAAACAAAACACATTTTTTAGAACGGCGCGATGATAAAAAAAAACTGAAACTGGTTTCTCAAACAATAAACAAAAACAGATGCACACACACACACGTACGTAATTAAATAAGAAAAGTAACGCTGAGCAATAAAAATATGAAGTGGAAAATGTAAATTTTACGCTCACATAAATTTCATGTCTACTAGCTTCACTTACCCGTCGTAAAGCTTCCTGCTTCTTCTTCTTCTCACAAACTTCCGTTTTTTCATTACATTTTCGACGCCTTATGTAAGAATTCAGAATCAATGACTTTTCCATTTTTCCCATTTTTTAATTGTTGCACCATTTCTCTCACGTTTCTTTCCGAACCCGTCTAATCACTCAAAACACAGAATTTTCTAATGCATTATTACAATTGCTTACATCGAGCGGTAAATTATTTTATTGATTGAATCGCGTCACCTTCATTCCGTTGATTTGGACAATATGCTTCAATTAATTTCTGTGACGAAAGTAATAAAAATTCACACTTTGTTTAATTGTTATTGTTGTGAGTGGATGAGCTCTCGCTTCCTATAACTAAAAAATGTGCAGCTGAAATTGTAGTGGTAAATGTGTATGTCTGTGTGTGTGAGTCATTGAGAGTGTAATACAGTTGGTAACATTTTGGAGCATCGAGCGCCAGAGACGTAATAACTCTTTCCAAGATTTCCAAGAACTTTCAAGGATTTCTATAGTTATTTGTGCGTCTGTTTTTGACGACTGATTTTAGGCAATTGCGCGTGTTGTAGACCGAGTAGAGCAGGTAGTAGGCATGTAATTCATTTCCGAGTGACGTATTAAGTTTTTCTTGCTTGGTATCAGGGACGTAAGTTGAAAAATGTAAGCATGAAAAATGGCGCTTTCGCCCCGTAGAATTACATTTTTCTTTTCGTCCCCGATAGCAAGCATGAAAATGATTTCCTTTTTATCTGAAAGATTCGAAGATTCGAGTCGAAGGGACTTAATTTGATTTTCATGTGTTTTCTGAGAATTTAAAGGATTTTTTTGAGGACTTTTTACGAATTAACGATGTAGAAATATTAAATGACATGTTTCGTCTTCTAATCCGCAGTTCGCTTTCAGAAGTACTAGACAACTATATTTCCCTTATATTTGACTGTTCGAACCACAATGTGTGGTTAATTCTTCGAAGATTTACCGTCGGGTCCTATAGACGTGTGTCTTTCTTCTTCATACGATTTCCTACGTTCTGATTGTTCATTGATTCCTCACCCGCTCCTTCAAATCTCTGACATGTGCATGAGAGACTGGCACAAACGCTTCAGGTATACAAGCGCCTGGCACTAATAAATTCAATTCTAGCCGGTGTAAGTCATAATCAGATGGTGGAAGTCAGCCGTCTGTCTTGGTTTGGTCACAATCAGAAATGCAGGATAACAGGATGCCGAAAATGATCTCGCCTACTAAACAGCTTAGAAACAAAATGGCGTCCATAAGGCGATCAAACCATCTTTTTAGCAGGTAATAAGGTTGCGTGGAAGAAGGTAACATTAGAAGAGGGAGATTACGACATGTAGACTTGTGGACCTTATTTTTATGTGGACTATTTTTAGAGTTCTCATTGTGGACAACTCTCTGTAAAAAGTATACCGAGTATACCCTTGAACGCAGCGCGTATAAGAGGTGTCAGCTGTCAAAAATCTAAAAAAAAATAGAAAAGTTTAATAAATAGAATGCAAAGAAAACTTCGTCAGTAGGGAATAAATTTTCTGACCGAATGAATGAAGTTTAAAAAATTGTAATTGTAAAAATTGAACAAATTGCCATGTAGCGAAACAGCTGTAAAGTTTTCAATTAGTAAATTATCCCGAACGTGACATTCTGCCGTTTTTGTATAACATTCGGATCAAATAGGTTATGTACACATACGCAATAATGAAAGTTTTGAAATAATTTTATCTTTGGGAAGAGTTTTGATTTTGCGATCGGCCAATTTCATGAAATGAATGAAACGATCGTTGACATAGCCAAATATTCATTGTTCGATCGAGAACTCATCAGTGCCTACAAAAGTTATATTTATTTATTGATCGTTGGTAATATCAAAGAAGCACTGGATCACCTAATTTTGGTCGTTTTGGCATACTCGTTGATATGCATCGTCACGTATCAGATGATATTCCGGAGGTTCATCAATCGATTTCATTTGATAAGTGACGTACGGTTAGCTAATTTCCGTCGGGTTTTAATTGTGACCGCTCATCCAGATGACGAATGCATGTTCTTCGGACCGACCATACTATCGCTGACTCAACGAAGCGAACCATGTACAGTCTACTTGTTATGCTTATCGAATGGTTAGTTTCTCATTACTAAGAAATCTTACCAGCCAGTTCAAGTGATTCATTTCCAGGAAACTTTGAACAAAAGGGAAATATACGAAAGCAAGAATTGTATGATGCAACCAAAGTCTTGAGTCTTAAAGATGAACATATCACGTTGATGAATTCAACGCTGCTGGTCGATGATCCGAATTTGAACTGGAAAACGGAATTGGTTGCCAAACAAATTCAGAAAGAAGTCGAAAGTCTAGATATTGAAGCGTTGATAACATTCGACCGGGATGGTGTCAGCTGTCATCCGAATCATTGTGCCATTTATTATGCAGCAGCATCATTACGTTTGGCAGGTTACCTTCCGAAAAGTAAGTTTTACTTGAATTTAGTAGATTCCCTACTTATTGTGATATTTTGATAATGAGTGAATCTCAAATCTATATTTCCAAACTGTTCCGCTTGTTTCCTCGGGCTTATGACTTTTGCCGTCATTGAACAGTTTATTTTATCCCAGCAATCGCTTGATCTATCACTCGTTTTTTGCGATCAGGGGAACACCTCCAGGCAATTTTTCTGAAGATCAACTCATAGTAATCCCAGATGTACCGTTGGATACTTCCGATTCCGATTGTCCTAGCTGTATTACTTACTTTATTTTACTTTTTCGACGCTACATCCACTTGTGGGCCTTGGCCTGCTGGAGAATTCCGATCCAACGCTGCCTGTCGCGCTAAGTTTCTTATTCCGAGCGCGCGAAGATCTTGTTCGACGTCATCGAAGTTTTGAGCGACCAACTCCTCTTCGCCCTTCTGGATCGTTACGGAATAATTTTCAGGGGCTCTGTTTTTATCCATGCGTGCTAAATGTCCTGCCCACCTCAGCCTTTGGACTTTCACCACTGCCACTATATCCGGCTCGCCAAAATCACATTTCAATTCAAAGTCATCACCTCTCCCCCTCGCGCATCGCTCTAAATATGGTGCGGAGTACCTTGCGCTCAAACGTTAGGAGCAACTGTTCATCACTTTCTTTCATCGTCCAAAATTCACATCCGTAGATCAATACTGGACGTACTGGACCGATAAGTGTTTTGTAAATATGGCACTTCGTTTTCTTCGATATTAACTTTGAGCGTAGATGTTTAATTAAACCATAATAGCATCTGCTTGCCGCCATGATACGTCTGTGAATTTCAGGTGTATTATCACCATCTGACCGTATCAACGCTCCAAGATAAATGAACACATCCACTACCTCGAGGTTGAACTCTCCAATGCATATTGTGTCTCCTTGTTGATTGGCCTCCGGATTCGGCTCGGTCTTCATGTACTTGGTTTTAGATTCGTTTATCATCAAACCCATCCTCTCAGCTTGGATTTTCAGATTTGTGAAAGTGCCAACTGCTGCTGCATGTGAACGACTGGCGAGGTCTAAGTTAAGAGTAAGCAGTTAGAGCCAAGTTAAAGAGTAAGCAGGATAGCGCATCTCCCTGCTTCAACCCTTCTTTAACAGCAAACACATCTGAAATATCGTTTTGCACCTTGACACGACATCTGGTGCCATCCAATGTCGCTTTCACGAGACGAATATACTTTGTTTCAAAGCCCAGCTCCTTCATCGCATCATACAATTCCATAGGCTTGGTCCTGTCGTAAGCTTGTTTGAAGTCGATGAAAAGATGGTAAGTCTGGATTTGAAACTCTCTGCCGTTTTGCAGAATCAGACGAAGGGTGAATATTTGATCAGTTGTTGAGCGATCTCGACTGAATCCGCTTTGAAAGTCCCCAATGACACTCTCAGCCCGTGGATTAAGAGTTTCGAAAAACACTCAAGCAAAAACTTTGTAAGCCGTGTTCAGCAAGGCAATTCCACGATAGTTTTCGCATTCGGTTTAATCGCTTTTCTTGTGTAGAGGTAAAATGGCACCCTCTAACCACTCGTCAGGCAACTCTTCCGTGTTCCATATTCGTTTTACTAAATCATTCATCACTTTTGACAATTCCTCACCACCCATCTTCAGCAGCTCCGCTGGAATATTATCCGGACCGGAAGCTTTGTTGTTTTTGAGTGAGGCAGTTGCTGTTGAAACTTCCTCCATTGTTGGCGCTTCTACGATTAGGACAAACAAAATAGTAACGTCAATTATCTGCTCATCTTTAGTGAATTATAACAACATCCAAATAAATTTGCGCGACCTCTAAACGGGTGTATTTTGCAAGTTCTTTTTAATTTTTGCAAAACGCTCAAGCGGTTGATCTTTTCAGCTGTTATTTTTAAATGTTTTCTGTTTATTTCAGGCTGCAAGATTCTTACTTTAGATTCGGTCAATATTCTGAGGAAGTACATGTCAGTATTTGATCTCGTTATAAGTTTGTTATTGTCAACGAATTGGTGTATTTTGAGTTGGAAAAATGTAAATATCGTTCGCAGAGCAATGCGTCAACACAAGTCACAAATGCTGTGGTTTCGCAAATTGTACATAATTTTTTCGCGTTACATGGTGATAAACACGTTGCGTGAGGTAAATGTATCAGACATTGAATTAGATATGCAAATTAATGACACATAAGAAACAACAACGAAGTTTTATTTCTCAAATTGATAAAATATGGTGACCTTATTGGACACATTTCGCTCAATTTGTTGCTGATTTATTCGAACAATTGGACAAAAACAAATCCAATTTATTTTGAGGGGATTTTTGTGGGCTGAAAGCGTCACCTCACAGTTTGACGCAAACAAAAATCGTCAACTTACCTTCATCTTCAACATAGTCCACTTATAGAAGTCTTCCACCACTCTTCATATATCGAAAGAAAATTATTGTGGAGCTTTTTTTGGTTTACATCTAGAACCATAACGTTTCCAACGACACCACTTACTTATAGATCGAGCTTGTAACTATCCCGTACAATGAATTTCGGCATGCAAAATCCGGAGATGTAGTAGATTTTGAGTAGTTCATTGCTGGAATCCCTGTATGTTTCGGTGACAAAATGCTGTCATGGCGAAATGAAGTACGCAATATTTACAATGAAAGATCGCAAGTCCCCGCGGTTACAGCTTTTTGTCACGGAATATCAGGTGGCGCCGCGATCTAAAAACCAATTAACCAAACACGATCCATTAGAAATCAAAATTTACTGTTCGTTACCATTTGAATAGAACATTTCAGTACCTGGATGCCTCGCTTGAATCAAATCGTTGTCAAATGATAAATTTGTATCTCAAAAAGCTCGGGAGTGGTATCGTTGGAAACGCTATATTTGTGAAATATTTGGTTTTTAGGAACCCCGTAAATCGCTTCTGATCAACTCGGCTCCATAGCAGTTTAAGCGACACTTCCCCACACCTTCATTTTTTTTGGACCACCCTACTGCACCACATATCCGAAATGCGTTAAAAAACTGAAACTCACGACGCACGCTTGTGATTAGCGACTAAAGTTCTGTGGTTTTCTCATAGGCGATACAATTGTTCAAGGAACAAAACCGTCCCATGAAAAAGAAAAGTCCATATATCAAACAAAATTTTGATCTCACTAAAATATATTCATATACCGCGCTTAACGGGCTTCGGGGCAAACAGTACTTTAACAGGCTTGCAAAGTTCCAATTCATGACCTGGTCGCACAAACAAACAGAGCGAAATGTCCACCTGAGTAGCCTCTGTCCAAACGCCGTGTGATAGAAGTACAGTTGTTCGTAAACGCCAATCATTTTCTGAGAAATTCAAAAATGTAAGGTAAGTTAAAAAAACCACGGGCTCAACCGGGATTTGAACCCGGGACCTCTCGCACCCTAAGCGAAAATCATACCCCTAGACCATTGAGCCGCTTACTAGATAACAATTTCTTGATAAAGTAATTTTATCGGTGACCTCAATATTTACCTATGAACAAAAAAAGAAATTCTTCATTTCATTAATTTGAAGACGTGTCGTTGTATTATCGCCGGTGAAACCTATACATTCATCACAAGTAACATGACCCGTAAAGCACGCCTTTCACTTTTAATGTTTTGATTTCATTACTGTTGAAGTTTAAAAGTAGAAATCATATCGTATTTTTGATAAGCGGCTCAATGGTCTAGGGGTATGATTCTCGCTTTGGGTGCGAGAGGTCCCGGGTTCAAATCCCGGTTGAGCCCGATTTTTTTTTCAATGGAAAATGAATGAAATTTTTTATTTTATTACTTACCACTCACACCATGTTCTGTCATAATTTGTTTCAAATCTCTCATACGAGGCACAACAAAGTGTACATTCTGATCGGGATATTTGATCCTCAAGCGCAAATCTTGACGTTGACCTTCACGAAGATTGTGGATTTCTGCAACCAATGGCATTGCTGCTATGAGACCTGCGGTTACTTTGACAATGCTTTCCGATGCTGATGGTGAGGGTTCCAAAATACGGGCGGTACAAATTTTGATCTAATGGAAAAACAAATTGAGAAAAAAAGCTGGGCAAATTTCAGAATCGACTTTACATTCACATTGATTTCGGGTGACATGACATGTGGAGCACTTAAAACCAGTGGCAAAATTTCCCGAAACACACGACCCGGCTTCGGATCGTTTAAATTAGCGATTTGTATCAAAATGGACACCGTGAATGGGTCGGCTGTCATATTCGGATTTTCCTGCAGAAATTGATTAGCGTCTGCCGAAATATGTAAAAGTAGCTGGCACGGTCCTAAAGCACTTTGTGAGCGATCTTTGACTACCAAAACTAGATGCAATGCACTTGCTCGCAGACAGATTTGCTTAACCATCAGCAAATCAATGGGCGTCAAGCCCGAAAATAAATTTTGTAATTTTAAGCATTTTTTCATCAGCTGATTGAGACTTTCTTTCGATGGAGATCGGCTGTTGGATGCCACCAGATTCGCTTGTAGCTGTTCGATTAACAATTGGGCGCCTAAAAATGTGGCAGTGTAATTTGCGGTTCCTGTTAGCTCAGGATCAATAGTGGCAAGTCGATCTAAATTTTCTTGAGCAGCGGTCAGTAATGCCTGTCGTGCTCGTGGAGCTTTGTAAGCTGCTTGAATGTTAGCAAGTAGAGTTTCCAAGAATTGACGAGATCCAGTTTGGCCGGTCAAAATGTGATGAGAAGTGCCGCCAACAGGTAAATGTGGCACAAGATTTGGCATTGTGTCTCTAAGGTAAGCGTAATGTTTGATGGTTGTTTCTGGGAGTAAACTTAACATCGGAGGAACCAATGGCGCAGCGTTGAATAACATTATCAAAAGGCAAACGTACGCTGGGTCCTCTACATCCTTCTCTGCGCTATCAAAGAATGGATGATTTTGTAATAATTGCGGCACCAACGATAAGCAAAGTTCGGGATGTTTTTGACCAACCCTTTGCAGACAACCGTAAGCCGACAATTTGTCTTGAGGGTACTTGGAAAGGACGTCCAATACTTTTTGTACGACCATCAGAAGACACGACTGAGTTGACACCTTACAAGCTCCTAACATTAAGTGTAGCCCCTCACGAACCTCAACCGCATAATCCTGCAATGGGGAAAAATTCACTCTAACGATTCTGGCTGCTTTAATGGAAATCTATACCTCCAATGAACTCAGCATGGTCTCCAGCTGGTCCTCTCTTAGAATGATATGTTTGGAAATTTTCGTCAGGCTGTAAATAGCGCGCAATCTCACATTCTCAATTTCGTCATTGAACATGTCGACTAGAAAGTCTAAACTTGTTACTGCAAACGGTGGATTCGACAATGCTAACGCACACATGGAGTCGACGGATGCGGTCCGTACTTCCAAGAATTCATCTTCCAATCCATGAACTAATGCTCCACAAGCACCCGAAGCAATTAATGACACAGTAGCTATATTTACTTCCTCTTTTGGGGCATCATCAGCCCATTTCTTTCCTGTCGACCATTCTCCACTCTGGAATAATTCATTAGATCGTTCGTGAAAACTTTTCTTGTGTCTCAAGTTGCTCATTAATTTTTTGTCCAATGTTTGATGGAGAAACTCGTTTCCAACTTGAGTCATACCACCGAGAAGTTCAGCAGCCTGCGTCCGAATCCGCATTGACAGATCGCAGATGGCAGAGCATACATTACCGAACGCTGCATCAATCAAACGAAGCTCAGAATCTGAATCGCTTACAGCAATCATACTGAAGAAAAAAATTACGAATTTTACGACAACTGTAGTGCAATTGTAAGTTTTAAACGTTCTTACTGATTTGGATGTCTGATGCCAAGTTCATAAACTAGTTGCAGAGCCTCTCGACGAACACATTCATAGTCGTCATTTAGAGAGCTCTTCGCTCTGTGATATAGAGAAGGCGGTAAAATAACATTACGTTTGCCCATCATCAAAATTGAACGAAATGCCTGGGCTCTGACACGAGAGTCCTGTGAATCAGTGTATTTGCTAACCAAATCCAGTGTATCCATTTCTTCATTTGGCAGTGAAAACGCACCTAACAGATGTAAAGCATGTCGCTGAATATTGTGACTGGGTGACGTTAAATGCATCCTTGCAAAGTTTAAAATTTTCATCAAATTTTGAATTTGCAACGTCTGATGGTTTCCGATTTTGAACAAAGTCAAGAGTCCTTGCGAAATTACCTGCAAAAGCGACTCGAATTATTTTTCAATATCCATGCACAAATGGATGTAACGAACCTTTGGTGATTTTTCCGTCCTCAAGAGAAGCAATATATCTTCGCAAATGGAGGTACAATCCGTGACGCATGACTCCAAGCAAAATTCACTCAACAAAGACAGCACCTTAACTCTAACTGCTGACGATTCTGTCTCTCTGCGAAAATGTTCACAGATGTGACGAATCGATTCCGTGTTATCCTCTTCGTTAAACTGTAGCGCATCGGATATTTGAATCAGAATTTTCATAGCCTCATTACTATGTGCAGCTGTCTCAAGGCGACTGGAAAAGCTTAATATGGATATATTTGATGTTGACCGCTTCAATGCAAGCCTTATACGTTTATGCGAACGGACAATTGATGATGACTGCTCCTAAGTGAATTGAATGGTTGTGTTACAAAAGCGGTCAAAGAATATGTTGATTGTTAGAACCTGAACTGATTGCGAAGCCTCGAATAATGGTCTTTTCAAAGATACAGCCATGTTCCTTGTATGAAAGTTCTTTTGATAATGAGTTACAACGATCAAAACATGCGATCATTTATACTCTTTCTGAAGGGAAAAGTAATTAAAAGTCAACGCGGTATAGGGTTTACATGTCGTTTATTATTGTTTTTATGTCAAAATGTGAGTAAATTTTAAATTGTAAATGGTATTACTTTGACAGATGACAGGAAGTACAATTCAGGTTGTAGAAAACAGGGAAATGTGTGCCGCGTCCGATTTAAAGTTAAGTGCCATATCCCCATAAATCATTTGGTTTACTTCGTGGATTTTGAGTGAATTTTCTTCAGGATTTCTTTTCTACTAAAGTCAAACTCATGGTTAGTGTCAACAACGTGTTTGATAAGAGCCGTTTTCTTCGTATTGATGTGCTTGTTGCGTACATCAATTTCATGTGTTTTAGACCTATCACAAAAATTCATTAAATTACCTAAATTTTTACTGAAAGTGTAACAATTTTTTTTACCGGGCACAAATCATGTTTACGTTGACTCTCAGCACTCTCAGCAATAGATTGAGTTTATAGTTCACTAAATTTACCATTAAAACAGCAGATGGCGCTAAAAAAAAGTCGGTGACAAAACGTTAAATTTGTACGGTTCGTATTTTGTGTCAACCGAACCAAGTCAGTAATTATAAATTAGAATTAAATGAACTGCTGTCATTACTCATTTGGTCCGCTTTAATTAATTAAAATGTTGAATAAATCGCAAAAAATACAAATACATACAAATTTAATGTTTTGTCACCGATGCGATGGAACGGTTAAAACTTGGGCAGTATTACCTGATCAGACGCTGAGGCAAAACACAATCTATAACTGCAATCGGTCGGGCATCGAAACGCTCTACGGTGGCAGAGAGAAGAAAACATTGCGTCTGGGACGGCGCTTCGACAGAAGATAGAGGTAATTTCCCCTCTATACACCAATACGTAATGTACTAATGTAAGCTTTTACAACCTCAACGAATTGTTGATTCATAGTATGAAAAGCGAAACACGCTGAACACTAACTCAAAAAATTGCCAACAATGTATTGTAACTACGAAGTCAAGTAAACGTTATATACAAAAAAACTCTTACAAATGCTCGAAAGCCGTTGTAATCTTTGGACGCCCGAACTTCGCCGCTCATATGTGGCTGTTTGCGAGTAACGAGCTCTTCGCCAGGCACAAATAATTGAAGTGGTGGCTCAGACCAGCTTGGCTTAGCTCGTAGTTTTTGGGATTTTTCGCATGTAGCCCTAACATCATGCAAAAAAGCCTACAAAACCACCTCACCAAACAGACACGTAAATATCTATTTGATCTCACATGCGTATCACTAAACTCGGCATGAAAACACGTTTTCAATCCCTCGTCTCTTTTCGAAATTACCGTCACTGTGAGATACTCAAAACGTTGACACCAAGCTGCCTGATTTTTTATGGCTTAAAGACACTAATTACGAATCCTTTTGTCTAGTTGAAGAGTACTGTGCGATAAACGACTCGCTACCGGCTAAGAATTTCACCCAAATTACGTTTTGGCACTAGGCTGGGTTTCGGAATGACACAATTCACAATTCTAACAAGTAACAAAATTTTGAATTTTTGTAAATTTTTGTGACTATTTGCGGTTTTTAAATATTTTTTCCCATTACGTTACAAGTCGGGGGGAGGGGTGTTCGACGCTCGTGTGACACAGATTTGACATGGGGAGGGGGTCTCACAAACGTCGATTTTTGCGTAACATACTGCGTGAAGTAGATGGTTATAGACTAGTTCTAGATGGTTACCAGTAACATTGCATTATTAGTATAAAATTTCGCTATTGAAATTCTTACATTTTCTAAAAATTCTCAATTTCTTTTAAATATGAAGAATTTTTTTAAATGTTAGGAATATTATGAATGAATAACGATCGAAAGTTTGTACCAGCTTAGAACATTGCAACAACTGTTTTCATTTTAAATAAAGCTATCGAAATTCACTTTTCAATATATTTCTTTTCGTAATTAAATAATTTGATAAAAAGCTACAAAGTCCTTTTTTCAATTGATTTTTTTCTCGTTTTATTTTGAAATTGTAGGATTATAATGAAGGAGTAGGTGGCAACTTTTTAACTTTTTTGGTTTTCTTCAAGACTTTTTCCTGCGAACAGTACCCAAGTAAAACTATTTGCAGGATCTACAAATAGCAACTGCGTACTTTTAATGTTCTTTCGCAATGCGAAACAGTTTCACTTCTTCGAAAAGTTCTGGATGACGCCAGTGCTTAGGTTGCAATTTGTTTATCGTTTATTCTACGACCTGCATTTGTCTATTGTTCAGCCACATTTCAGCTACAACCAATCAAACATAAAATTCGTTAGAATATTCTTTTAATTGAAGAGATAAATCAATAAGCAAAACTCTTCAAAAGCTGCCGAAGAAAAATGCTTTACACATTTCTTTTTTCGATTTAAACGCAAACAAAATGGCATGTACGACCAGGACGACTCATGAGCTAGATGAAAATATAACGCCTGGGACGGCGCTTCGTCACAAGCGTCATATTTTCATCTCTCTGTATGGTGGCCACTGTTCAGCTGTCATCTTTTGTTACAAAGTCTGATCGTTTTGATTGATAACATATTTTAATAAACACAAGAGATTTATTTAAGTCGTTCAAGTCGAAATTAGAGCCCATCATGAATGTAACTGTAGAGCGTCGTAAGAGCGATTGTACAGCATTGCCTAAAGGATGGACACGTGAAGAAATTATGAGAAAGTCAGGATTATCGGCAGGAAAAGTGGACGTCTTTTATTACAGGTAAATCTCTTTTACTATAGGTTATTGGCTGGCATACTAGACTGCTGAGAAAACTGCAACTCGATAAGATACCATTCCATTTAGTTAGACAGTTAAATAAATTATTTTCTTCAAATATTTCTTTTTATTTTCAGGGAAATGTGGGAAATGGCGCAATTTTCTGATTATTCAAATGAAATATTCAAATTGATTAAAGACTTGATTAACAAGAACTCAAATTTTTCAAAATGGCCAGCAAAACTGGTAATTGCGATTTTTTCATTGCAATGTGCAACGTTAACAGAGTCAATCTGTAATTTAAAAATAATTTCCTCTACTTCAAGTAAATTTCTTAACCGCTTCTTACCGGATTCTTGACGTGCTAGTTGTTGTCTTCTTTCTTTAAAGGTAAAAAGCTGCAATCGTTTCCTCACCAAAATTTACAGAAAATATTCAATTATACAGATCTGTCGAAAATTCAAGGACTCTCGTTTCATCTAACCTGCTGCCAATAAAAGTGTCTCATATTGTACATACGAAGAAGTACACGGAGGTGGATCCGGTATGAAGCGATTCAGAAATTTTCTTGAAGAAGAGGAAAGAAATTTTTTTTAATTACAAATTGACTCCATTAACATTAGATCATACCAATAAAAAATCACAATTGGTGACTGTTTTGGCCAATGTGAAAATTTTTAGATCTTGTGAATCAAGTCATTAATCAATTTGAATAGTTCAATCGATCAATAGAAAAACTGCTATATATCCCACACTTCCCAAGTCATTGTCACATAAGAGTGATATCGCGAATGCAGTTTCGCAAGACGCCATCCCCGATTTTTATGAGTGATAGCTTAATGGATACTCCTATCCTATTTAGAAAACACGTATTTGCCAGTTTTTTGAAAAAATTTGTGGATGCATGTCAAGGGGTCCGAAAAACATTTTTTTCACAATCGGTTGAGTTTTACTCGAGTTATCGTGTTGATGGTCAGACGGACATTTTTTTTATTGCTGATTCGTCATCCAAGGACCATGATCGATGGCCCGCCCCTACTCCCGGGTCGAAACTTCGTTCTTCGTACGGGTCTAAAAAGTTGAGTTTTTTCCATTTTTGTGTGGTGAAAACTTGGTACGAAGTACCACATTTCACAAAAGTCGTTCCATTCAACGACAACAGTGTTTTGATCTAATAACTCTCGAACCACTACCTATACCAACCGACTAAGGCATGCAATCTTTCGGTCGTCGGGGCCCAAAAAACCCCCTATAATATCAGCGTTTTAAAATTCTTTATTCTTGAGATATTGTGAAAAAAGTGTCCGAAGTGCTTCCACAAATGTACTACTTTCCCAGAAATCAGAAATTTTTTCAAAAAACTGGCGAATACGTGTTTTTTAAAGAGGAAAGGAGTATCCATTAAGCTATCACTCATAAAAATTGGGGATGGCTTCTTCCGAAAATCTCAAAATTGTTCGATGAATTGGCGATATCACTCATAATAATTCAATTTTTGTGATTTTCGTAACAGTCCATTGGGTAGCAAGGTTGACACCAAATCCAAATTAATTCGTCAATTAGGCGACACTGTAGATCTGTCAACGTTTGATTTTCAAAGTGGTCGCAATATACCAAATCCTCAACAGACATTGCTGCATCAGCAACCTGTGATCCGTTCGGCGAACATGCAACGGTCCATCATTGAAATGCTACCATCTTCAGGACCACCAATTAAGCATCCATTTGAGCACAGGTGTCTTGATTGTTACATTGCTTTATGTTACAAGTTTTTATTTATTCGCTGGTTGCCCTTTTTCAGTTCACCTTTTCGTTTAGCTTGCTCCCTTGTTATCTAAATGCATCCAATATTTCCTTGAATTTTTATTTCTTGATTTTTTTGCTTCTCTTGTAACGTTGAAAGCAGTTTAACGATAAAAATGAAAAATTGTTTTTTTTTTAGCCGGGGAATGCGGACGGACGCATCATTAGTTGCTCCAATCAGACAAACAGCATCAATTTTCAAACAACCGGTTACAGTATACAAAACTCAAGATAGTAAAACAAAAGCTGACTTGAAGCACGGAACGCTTGAAAAACCGAATCAACTTTTTTGGGCCAAAAGACTTGAAGTAAGTAAAAGCGTTCAGAAAAAATTGATTTAATTTTTAAGTCAAATCTTGTAGGGTCTACGAGCTTGTGATGTTCATGGCAATGAATTGGAACCAGTAGAGCTACCGAAAGCTTTAAAACCAGTTGGACCAAATGTGGACGACGCAACATTAGTTCAGTCAGTAGCAACATCGTTACATGTTACTTCACAAGCTGTTACTGGTCAGCAGGCATCAAAGGCTGTTCTTCAATTAAATCCGTCTGTTTTTTTAAATCCTGAACAACCTCTAATGTATGCAGTTAATATAACCGAAGACGATATCAGACGACAGGAAGAGAAAGTACAACTAGCTCGTCGGAAATTGCAAGAAGCGCTTAAAAATTAAGGAAATAAATGTACTTTGAAGAAAACTTTATATCGAATCTTTAAAGCCAAGAAGAGGATGATCGTCAGGCAGTCTCTCTTAACGTTTACTAATACGATGATCGGATCTGCACACACTCCTTTTCACTCTTTTCACACCCCTTTTCAAGCCGTACGGGTGAATTACCATTCCGATTAACAGTACATTTCCCAGGCATGTCTTGGAACAATTTTGATATCTGAGGGACGGTAGTAATTTCACCCATGGGGAAAGGTTTGTCTTCTCTTGGCTCTGGAAGCGTACTGTCCAGCACGTGCTCCTTCGAAGGCCTTAGATCCCTCTGCATATCTAACTATACTCTTTCTGGGTAAATGTCCACTCTTGTCTAGCCGGATATGTGGCTTCAGACCGCCTTATGCCATCTAGGGAACGCAAAGTAGAAAAATGTATTTTTACATTAGAATTTAATGATTAGATTATGCTTGAGGATCATTCACTGTTTGAAAATATACCCATAATAAACTTAAACTGTCCAATGTCCTATTAACTATTATACATCGAACTTTCGGACGCAAAAGAAAAATGCCCGTTGGGATCCGTTACTGGCCAGATGATTCTATCTTTGTGGTCAAATGCTCATTTGTAGAGTTTTTTCTCATACGCTGGTAAAAGGTCAACTAGCTCATATCGTAGATTGATAAAGATGCCAATATGATACCGTCGGAAAGCTACGGTTCCGATAAAATCAAATTTAGTGACGACAGGTTGAAATTTTGGCAATTTTCGTGGGGTAACTGATCCAAGTTTAGCACCACAATTCAGCAAAGTCGTTCCATTAATTGCAACAAAACTTTTCTGTTCAGAAAATCATTGGCAGTGTTGGTGGGTTCCGCAGAAGACTTCCATTGCTAGCGGGAAAATCATACTGAAAATTCACCCAATCTGAAGTAATAACTTTGAACGACTACATATATCAGCCCACTCAGGCTTTTAGTCGAGGTCTCCATACGTGCGTATTATCAGCATTTAAAAACATTTCATTCCTGAGATTTAATGAAAAAAGTGTTTTCCGTACATGGATGCTGCTTTCTCCAAAATGAATTTTTTTTCGCAAAACTGGCGAACATGTGTTCGGTAAATATGACAGAGCTGTCGATTGAGCCTTCACTTACTTAAATCGGAGATGATTTCCAAACCTCGAAATGTTCTTCACAAACTCCATAATGATCAGCGAATTTAGAACACATGAAGCGTAAAAAACAAATCAGAAAATATTGAAAAAAAAGGTAAACGAAATGATATTTACCGGTAAACGGTAATCAAAATTGTCGACTATTTACCGTTTTTTCAACGGTTGCATTCCCTAGTGTCATCCGATCTCTAGGCATGTAACAATCGGGTCGGAAACTGTGTCACCGATTTTTCTGGGACTAATTCAAACAAATGGAGGAACCAAATCGTTTTGCTACAGCCTTGCTGTCTGTAAGTCTTTCTCAAATGAAAACACGACCTAAAAAAACCGTGCAAACAATCGGCACAAAGTTATTTTCGAGAGGAAAACGTCTACCAAAAATCACGATGTAAAATCACCAAAAATCAAAATCATTGACCTTGTCCGATATAAAATCAAGATCACTGTTTTAGAGAGCCATTTCCTCCTCGGTTATTTTGTTACCAGTGCTCTAATCGTAGAGAAATCTCAAATATAGGACGCTACTTCAGCTGTAAAGATTGTGTAGCGCAAATGAGTCACTAAAATTTTATAAACATATAAACAATCAAAGGAAAGGATTTAACCGCCGAATAATCATTTGCAATGATGTCTTGGAGAGATTCAAAGAGCATTTTGATGCATTGTACAACGGGGATGATGATAACGATGTTTCCCTTCGACGACAGTCGTATCGTAGAAGCGCCAACATTCCGGTTCGGATACTGCTAAAGATGGGTGGTGAGGAATTGTCTAAAGTAATGTATGATTTAGTAAAACGAATATGGAATGTGGAAGAGTTGCGTGACGAGTCGCTAGAGGGTGCCATTTTACCGCTACGCAAGAAAGGTAATAAAACTGAATGTGAAAACTACCGTGGAATTGCCTTGCTGAACACGGCTTATAAAGTTTTCTCTCGAGTACAAATCGAAAGACGAAATCCGCTGGTTCAGAGTGTCATTGGGGATTATCAAGCGGGTTCAACCGAGATCGCTAACATCTGACCAAATATTCACACTTCGTCCGATTCTGCGAAAGGGCAGAGAGTTTCAATGGAGTTGTATGCGGCGATGAAGGAGCTGGGCTTTGAAACTAAGTATATTCGTCTTGTGAAAGCGACATTGGATGGCACCAGATGTCGTGTCAAGGTGCAAAACGACATGTCAGATGTGTTTGCTGTTAGAGAAGGATTGAAGCAGGGAGACGCTCTACTTGCTTACTCTTTAACCTGGCTTTGGAAATCGCAATGAGTCGTGCTGGTATCCAAACCAACAAGACGCTGGTGAATGGTACAGTTTAAGTTCTAGGCTTTGCAGATGGCTTGGGTTTCGCCAGTCGTAAACATGCAGCAGCAGTTGGCACTTTCACAACTCTGAAAATCCAAGCTGAGAGAATGAGTTTGATGATAAACGAATCTAAAACCAAGTACATGAAGACCGAGCCGAATCAGGTAGCTAATCAAGAAGGAGACAAAATACGCATTGGAGAGTTCAACCTTAAGGTAGTAGATGAGTTCTTTTACCTTGGAGCGCTGATACGATCAGATGGTGACAACACACCTGAAATTCACAGACGTATCATGGCGGCAAGCAGATGCTATTTTGGTCTAATTAAACATTTACGCTCAAAGTGAATATCAAGGAAAACAGTTGCTCTTAACGTTCGAACGCAAGGTATCTACTTCGCATCATATTTGGAGCGATGCGCGAGGGTGAGAGGTGGCGATATAACTTTGAATTGGAGCGTGATTTCGGTGAGCCGGATATAGTGCCGAAAGTCCAAAGGTTAAGTTGGGCAGGGTAATTAGCACATATGAATCAAAACAGATTCCCCTCAAAGTTAGTCTGTCACGATCGAGAAGGGCGAAGAGGAAGGAGTTCTGCCGTCATACGAAAAAAACTTAAAGAAAATCAACGAAGATTTTCAATGAAATTCGCCAAAAAAATTCAAATTAGCGTCGAAATTAAACAAAAGATTCACGGCGATTTTTTTTGGCGAAATTCTTTAAAAATTCTCGCTGATTTTCTGTAACTTTTTTTCCTTATGACGGCAGAGGTGGTCAGGCAAAAATTAAATGGATTGATGGCGGCGAACAAGATTTTCGGACGCTCGGAATAAGAAATTGGCAATACGCGGCAAGCGACAAGCAGCGTTGGATTGGAATTCTAGACCCACAAGTGGCTGTAGCGCCAAAAAAGTAAAGTAAGTAAGCTAATCGTAGATTATGTTATTCACTAGATTCGACTGAGTTCAAGAGTTTGAACCAAAGAATCCAGACCAGAGAAAGCAGAACGGAGATAATGTGACCTTGATCTGATCTGATAGATTTCTTCTTTGATAGAATTTTTTAAATCCAGTTCAGGTTCTAGATTCCAGCTCTCAATCAGAATTAATATTCAGTAAAAATGGAAAAAATAGTAACTAAAAAAATAGATTTATTTTCATATCAAGTTCAATCGCCATATTGTACAATGGTAACACCTCCTTCATTGTAATCGTCACCGTCATGAACTTGATCATCGCTATCGACATCGGCCGGATCATCACTATCGTCATCATCGTCCACAACGTCACGATACGTCGTAAAGAATAAATTCATATTCCTTTCGCTTGCCTCTGGTACGGACATAATGTTAGTAATCAATTTTCGTTTCTCTGCCATTCGCTCTTCAGCGTGTTTCCTCTCAATTTCTTTCATATTTTCTTTCTGTTGTCGTTCAATTGCAATAGATTCTTGTAGTGATAACACTTGAGCTTCTGAATTCCGGATTATAGGTGGCGTCGCTGCAGTAATTTCCCACCGTCTACCCTGCCGTCGACCTTTTTCATTTTCCACACTGTGACAATTACTTATCGTAGTTTTGTGAGGTAAGAATTTCGGTTTATTTTGTTTATGTGACTCCACTTCACACATATGCAGTGCATGTGGTTCCAAATCTGAGTGGTCCGAATTCACACTATCTGTTTTTTGTATATCATGGCTGAATGATTTAATTTCTTCTAAATCGGCGGATGTGATAAGCTGTTTTTCTGGTCGTAGAATTTTTAATTTCTTTTTATCCATTCGGGATTGGGCCAGCAGCGCAATCGGGTCGTTTTCATCCGCATCGTCGTCACTATCCAATGCAGTGTCAACATAGTCCGGATTGAACTTTCCATTCCATTCCATGTTTGTCAGTTTTGCAGAACCTATCGTTGCAATGTTTAGATCCGAGAAAAGTTTACTAGTGACATCGATTTCATCTTTATTCGCAATCTCTTTGACGATGAGGTCGTAAAAGTCTTGGATTCGCTTTCCTTTGTCAGGAAGTTTAGAGAGCCTGGCTCTAATTTCGATATGTCAGTAAAATGAAAAAAAAGTGAAAGTAAAGAATTTCTTACTTATTTGATAACAGCTTCGATTGACGCTCAAGAAGTTCTTCTAATTCAGTTTTCGTATGTTTGTGCAATTCCTTTTTGTTGATTTTCTTCTCAGCTGGAATGCTTGGCAGTTCTCCAGGAATTTTACCTAATTTCGGTGTGGTTATTGGAATATTAATTGTTTTTGCGCTCATTTTCTTAGTATCTTTACAGAAAAGAAAAGCAAAATAACAAATCAAATGTGAACCATGTGAACATACAAAAACCATAACATAAAGCTGTCAGTTTATGCCTGACATTTTGTGTAACGCGCCCAGCCGAAAAAACTCACTTCTATGAAGTCACTGTCGTCACTGTAGACATTTTTACCCGAATTTCAAACGAATATTAACAATACTTAACTACGTATTTGACGACGTATACATAGTCAACTATGTATTTGACGACGTATACGGGTATAGCCTGGCCAATATAGAACTTCGATTTTGTCAAGTGTTACTAAAGTTCGCATTACCGGTCGCGTTTCTTTTGTTTTATCAATAAGTACCAGTACGTATCAATGACTAATTCCATCGGTAACACATACATCGTCGCTACCATGTCACCTGGGGAACGATTGTGTTTTGTCTCATGTTTATATAAATCACATTGAAAATGTGAAAGAGATGAAATTCGTTACCCAGGTGACGGTACCGATGGAATTAGCCCAATACGTACCAGTACGTATCAATATGTACCAGTACGTATCAATAAACGTTATAAAAGTTATTTTATTTCGATGTTCTTGACTTGAATACAATTTTTGTTGCCCATACGCATGGGATATAGAGCTCAACGACAAAAACTAGTTCGCCCAAAAATATAATTATTGATTATGGATATAAAACAGTGTTGATCGTTACAAGCGCAATTCAAAAGTCCTCCTCTCAGGCTACAAAAGCATATCTAATACCACTTTTCTCTCGAAGTTTTAACGCTTGCAAAGCCAAGCTTGTAAGCCAATGCTTGTAAGATTTATAATACAAACTTATTCTGCTAGGGTTGAAACAACAGCAATATTTCTAATGGCAAATTTTTGACCAGCAGGTGTCATTGCTGACTTAATAATGAACGCTCTGTCAGGGGAGTTCTTTACCGGAAGTTATTTTTAAATTCTCATCAAAACTCCGAAATATCTCATGGAACGGACGCATTTATTTCGTCGTCACGTTACAAATTCTGTCAACGAAGGTTTTTATTAACATTAAGAAAGAAACGCATACGAGCATCAGAGTTAAATAGATGCACAGTTAAATGGAGAGTTCGCTTAAAATCAGTTAACTGAAAGTTTAATAAAAAATAAAAAAAAATGTTTAACAAATTTGACACGAAAGTTTAATAAAAATCAGAATACAAAAAAAAATCCTTAAAATTAAATGTTAAGTAAAGTTTATTAAAAATATATTTTTGGTGACATGGTCAATTCTTATCTTCTTAAAAAAGTTTAGAGATTCACAAAAAACTTTTGAAATGCTACGTTTAAGTTCCACGATTCACGGGTCCACGAATGATATCATTATGTAGCGTGTACCTTTTGTAGTCTCTAAGCCCTCGTGGAAATGAGTTAGTCTACCGGGATGCATCAACATCCATCCTTTTTGAGTATCTGTGACTGAGCAATTGTATCTGAAATTTTCGCTTATTAAAACCAGACCCAAACATTTTCTTTTCTTTATTTTATTAACCGTAAAAATCGACATCCTCCTCCTTCGTAATCTTCACCAGCTTTGTTCAAGGCTATGTTAATTGTATAAGTTGACGAATCGTGATGAGGTCTTAATTTCGGTTGTTCTGTCGGTTTGTATCGTACAACAAAATTCATCAAAGAATTTGGTGGCTGAAAAATTTTTTTTACTTATTGCAACTATGGTGACTTGGCACTTCGTTCATCTCGATGTCGATGGATTTATTAATTTTCAAGGTGAAATCGAGAAGGACGACGAGCAAAAAATGCCCAACCAGTTTTCGTTCCCCGAATCTCTTTACGAAAATATTATAAGAGAAGAAAAGCAATTTAGCCACTTTTCTCTCAGAAATAGTAACTTACATTGTGGAAATATCCAGTGAAAACAGCTTCTTGTAGCGGACGAACATAAAGCTGTAAAAATTTCAAATACATTGATTGAAGACCGACTTGTGTCATATGAATATCTCGAGTAGGAACGGCTTCATATCCTCCTTGCAATCGATCATCGTTGTTCGATCCGTCTGACCATTTGCCATTATGTTCAACAATTGCCACCAAATCATCGCAAAATCGTTCTGTTACAATGGGAAACCAATAGACATCCGGACAGGGTTGCTTGTGAGTCGCATTTGGTTCCAATGATTTAATGTACTCTTTATGAATGTACCGTTCCTCCCAGTCCGGCCGGTTATCAAATAGCATGTAAAAGTCTGGTCTGGCCAACACGGTATTGTAATTATCACCATTCATGAGGTGGCCATAGTGTTTTAAGTTCACAGTATGCATGTGTATGTCCTAGAGAATTAAATCGTTTGTTTAAGTACGTCATTGTCCATTCAATCTTCCTACCTGTTCTCGTAACGTCTTACAAAATGACATTTCGGCATCCAGCATTTCATATTGTTTGTAAGATATCTTATCAAGAATAGACGATTTGATCAGGTAGCAAGTTGATATGAATGGAACGTTCCACACTCCACTAAAATTAAAATAAAAATTCGAGTCACCTCGGGTCATAAAAACGAATCATTGGCAGAGTACCATGAGACTACCTATATTGGAGTTTTTCGGCGTAGTAGTTGATTCAAATAAATTTCAAATGATCGCTTAGAACTTAAGGATGGAACGAAGATGGATATGTATGGAACAGATGAGTTGAAGATGAGTCAAAGATAGAAATACTCTATGGTCAGCAATTTAAGTAAAGAAATTCATCCAAAAAATGAAATTGTACTAGAATTCTTGTAGTTCATTTCTGTAGATGGATCAAAGATGGAAATAGATGCAGAACAGATAGAAATGCGCACTGAAAAATTTAGCATTATAAAATTCGGCGAAGTGAACTACACTCTCGGAGGATTGGACAAATTTATCATTTCTGCTCGAAATAATGTTCTGTGCGAATACTGAATTCGAACAAAGTAAGCAACACTGAAATTTGAATAAGTACTCTGTGAAGACGGCACCTGGTAGCTGCTAGCAAAGGAAATGGGAAAATAGCGTCGACTAACCTTAACATTAATATAAGATTATCGATTCATTGAGACAAATTGAGAATAACCGTTCAAGTATATATTACACACTACGAACGAGCGAATGCGAGCAAGTGTGTGAAATATTCGCGCGAATGGTTTTTCGAAATTATCGCAGTGAGTCGATACATTTTTTTATTGTAATAGCGATGACGTTCTTTATGAATCATGACGTTTTTTTAAATCTTTTCTTATTCATTTGATTTTTCGATCTACGACACAAATAATAAGAAAAACACAAACACATGGCTTTATTACCATATTTCTTTCGATTTGAAAAATGTGACTTCAGTCGGAATTTCTTAAGAAAAGCGTCAAAAAGTACAAGAGAGGTAGGCCGACTGCTTTGTCGAAGGTAGTCCGATTATTTAAATCGGAAAAATTATGTACATATTTCTTTAGTTTGACGTTATTTATCGCCTAGACAGAGGAATTTATCCCTCTAGATGGATAAGTACTGAGAACAATGGCGTTTAATGGGAGAGTTATCGTCGCGTATGCAATACAGCATCATGCCCGGAGCGGTAGCGCAGGAAGTGATGCAATCACCACACACAAAAAAAAAGCTCACAAACCCAAAACACTTCATACAAGAACCTTCGGGATAAATCACCATATATAGGCGAACTTTTGAGTTTTCCCCTGCCTTCCTTCTGAATTAGAATACCTAGACAGTTGGTTCGGTGAGGAGAATTTTTGGGATCCTAAGAAAATGGTTGCCCCCCCCCCCTGGTCCGAATTCGTCCGGTTTTACTGACCCCCCCCCCAAATAATGACGCCTGATTTCACTACCCTCCCCCCAATTAAAAAATTGAGTTCACAAAAAAAATATTTTTTTATTGTAGAATGAATATCTACTTTTGCCATTTTTATGTACATTTTCTTCTTACAAACTGTCAAAGAAACTACAGGAACATTTTTAATTAAGTCTGCATTTCTCTCTCGACAAACAACCTCGGACATGCTCCCAGTTATGAATTCTTGACAAAAATTTGACAACCCCCCCCCCCTCCCCCACCGTCCGAATCATCCGGTTTCCCTATATCCCATCCCCACTTAACGACTGGACGCCATTTATGAATGGCACCTAAGATATCGGAGGGTCGAATCACATAACCACCTAATATCATGCTACTTAGCAGGTGGAACTTCGGGCATTCACATATTACGTAAACGCCCGTTTCCTCCTCCAAGTCGCAGTTACTTTTTGGATCAGCCAAAATGGTCATTTTGGCCAAGTGCTTGTTCAACCCACAGTGACCCGTAATGGCTCCCACTACTTTCCTAATGCCACTACAGTCCATTCTGAGAATGTTCTTGGCCCACTTCTCGTCAGGCGACGGCAAGAAGAGCTTCGTGTGCTTTCCTCCGCTGTACGCGCACCAACTCTTTGCGAACTCAGCCCGCACCCAGTGTTCCACCGCCCCTTCACACAGAGAGTGTGGGATCGGGATGTGAGGTTCTGCGCCCTCGATCGCAGATGCTGAACCCTGTCTGGTTATATCGTTTGCTCTCTTATTGCTCTCTACACCAGTGTGCCCAGGGACCCAGGCGATCGTGATCTGATTTCTCAGTCCCAATCGGTTTAGTGATTACTTACGAAAGTACTGATATTACAACAAAAACTGTCAATACTTTTGGAAGCATACTTTTGACTGCGTCACACTTTACCTTTTAAGATGTTTTTGTTATTATTATATTCTCAAAGCTTTTCAAAACAGATTATGACGTAAAGTTAAATGCCCGAATTCAGTCATTAATAAGCAGCAGATCCTAATCATCAGCCAAGACGATGTTACTTCAACGTGGTCAAGTTTTTCAAATGTTAATGCTTCATCGTATCGAATTGTTACAATCTACATTAACGTACAGTTCAGAGCATGATACTCAATGGATAAGTGGAATTTATTTACATTCAATTTATGTGCTACTAGCTGGTGCCACAATACACCTCTAATGCCTAAACGCGATTATACTGCAATCATTTAATTGAAATTTATATTATAAGCAATTTAGAACCAGTGCCGTATGTAGGATTCGGTTCGATTTCACACTAAAAATTGAATTTACTCCACTGAGGTATATTTTATTTTTTCTAAATTTTTCACAAATTTCTATTTTCCGTTTGAGAGTGTAAAGTGAAAATTATTTGTGGAAAACAATTTTATTTATTTACGTTTTCAAACCGAACGTTTCTCGGTCCGTCCCTGCTTCTATTATTGAGGGATATGGAAGAGGTAAAAATTATCTCTCAGACTTAACAACCAGTCAGTTTCGTACGGAGTTTGCCACAAATTCAACAACAGTTGCAAATTTATTTTTGGCGTCGCTTCTTTCCAAATCAATTGAAAATGAGGTTCAGTTTCTTGCTAATTGTAGTCTTTCTACTGTTCTGCACTGATGATGTTAAAGGTAGACGAGGAAGAGGTCGTGGACGGACAAAGTCGAAGGTAAATTACAAATTAAAATAATGTGGCGTAGAATGAAATGCTATCTAAGTTGTTTGTTCGTCGTTTAAGTATGTGCAATTACTCAAGACATCGTTTTAAGTGATGTTTGTCCGTTTGTCGTCAAGAGCTTGTGCATTTTTCTTTATTGCCTATATCGCAACACTGTTCTACGTCTGAGGCATCACAATAAGAGACAAACACTTTAAATCACGGTTTTGATTAAATTAGTTTAACTGAATTTGTTGTTCTAAATTTTATATTTTAAATCCTTGGACTTAGAATTGGGTTAATGGAGTGAGAGTTAAGTGTTTTGCTGCAATTTTTTCGGTTGGTAATGAAGAACATATACGACGTTTGGATGAACAGTTCAAAACGCATGAAAATAAAAAAAAACTTAATTCAAACAAAACAATAAAAAAATGATAAGAACAATTCAAAAAAACTAAAAGAATAAGATGCTACAAACAAAGAAGGAATAAATTTAGAAAGAAAAACTAATTTCGAACCAAATTCAGTTTTATCCACCGCTAATCACGCTAAAAAATAATGAAATTTGAAAGATTAGTTTAAGCCGGCGAACTTTGAGAGGACTACCAATTTATCGGGATTTTCGTTTTGAGGTCTTAAAAATAGAAATCTGCAAAAAATTGTCCGTCCGTCAACACAATAACTCGAGTAAAGTTTGACCGATTTTCAGAATCATTTTTTCCCCAGAAGGTAGTCGATAAAGTGGTCAGAAATGTAGTGAGTGAGACTTTTTCACATTATAGGCCATTCTCAACGAAAAGTGCGACATCTATTATGCTCGTAACTAAAGAAAGTCTGCTACAATTGTCAAAATTCTCAAATACGTTAGTCTGATTTAAATGTATAAAATGTGCTGCGGTGCTGCCATCTATATCTCCGGCGCTTTCAATGAAATGTATTGAAAATAATAAACGGTGGAGTGTTTGGAGCTGAATGGTACGATACGCGACCGAATAATGATGTTTTATGTGCTGTGTTGTAGGCAAAATGCATGGGAATATTTTTGCTCATGGAAGTGTGAATCGGAGGTATCTCCTTAGAGCACCACGTCGACCTTAGCCCAAAATTTGTTTTTCTTAGGTTGTACAGAAAATTGAAAGGCAGAACGAAGTTCTTCGAAAAGAGGTCTTTTGCGTTTACCACGACGTTTGTACCCACCCCAATTTCGACCGGGGAGAGCATAGATCATAGTCCGTTCACCGTCACCGCGGTAACTTCAGTAAAACTCAACCGATTTTCAAAAACTTTTTTCCCTGAAAGGTAATCGAAATATCTTTTATGAAATTGAAATTGGAGCACTGTCGGCCCAAGGGCCGCCCATTTAGGGCCGTTTAAGTGGTTTTTGCTCTTTTGTACATAACTCGAGTAAATCTTGTCATAAACTTTTTTTTTGTTTGAAAGATCTAGGCATGGCCGACAATTTATGGATGAAATTTTTTGGATTAGAGTACTTGGACTTAGCTAGGTCACTAAAAACGAGTCTTTGCGAGGGCCAAACATGTTATTCGTACATAACTCGACATAAATCTTTTTCAATTTTCATAATTATTTTTTTAATCGACAGTTCTATGAAAGCCCAACAATTAGTGAAAGAAACTTTTTTGAGATTAGAATAGATGCACACATTTATTCATGCTTTCTCTTCTCTTAATTTCTTAGATACAAAAAAGCAAAGAAAAAGAAAGTACAGGATATAGCTAGGGCACTAAAAACGAGTTTCTGCTAGCGCTCTACATGTGTTTTGTACATAACTCGAGTAAATATCTTCCAATTTTCAAATTTTTTTGATCGAAAGGTCTAGGACTGTCTCCCGTTTTATGGAAGAAAATTTTTTGATTAGAAACGCCTGGACTCAGTCAGGACCCTAAACATTTTTGTTTATGGAAGTATGTGTGCGAGGCATATACTTATGGCCCTAGGTCAGGCCTAAGGTCTGTCCCAGACAAAAAAATGGTTTTCCACTATGTTGTAGAGAAAATGAAGGGAAATATTTTTGTCTATGTTAGTATTTGTCCGAGGTTTCTAATAAGGACCCTAGGTCGACCCTAGACTGAAAAAATGCTTTTATGCAACGCCGTTGTGAAAAGTGAACTTTTTCATGCATCGTTTCGGTGACGTTAGAGAGGTCGTTTTATAACTAGTTTTACTTTTTATCACTAGTGATAAAAAGTAACTTTTTATCACTCATTTGAGTGATAAAAAGTTACATTTTGTCACTAGTGATAAAAAGTAACTTTTTATCACTCATTTGGGTGATAAAAAGTTACATTTTGTCACTAGTGATAAAAAGTAACTTTTTATCACCCATGTGGGTGTTCATTCAAAGTTCATTCAAAAGTTCACGTTTCACAAGTTGTTGCATAAAGTCTTGTATGAAACACGTTAACTATATAACTATTTTTCTATGCTATAGAAAAAATTGAGATGAACATTTTTGTCTATTTGAGGGTCAATTTTGTACTTTCGGAAGGCTTTTTTTACATCGTTTCCTCGGAGAGGTTTTTCAATATTGCCCTCTCGGCAATTTCCAATACAATTTAGTGTGGACGTAATTTCATACTCTTAAGAGTTAAGGCAATATTTACTTAAATACGTTCGAGTCTTTTCATAACATCAACTCTGTTTGCCACATCTATGTATTCTGATACGTACGGGCCCCTTCATATGTTTTAAATTTTTTTGGAAATTTTCGATTTTTTTTTTTGATATTTTTTATACCGTTCCTTTGGACGGGTTCTTAAATATTGTCTTTTACCCAATTCCCAATCCAATCTACTTTGTAGCTTTCTCCAGCCTCAAATTTTACTCTCATCAAAGATTGTCTTTCCTCTTCGTCATCAAACTGCTCGAGAGTCCTTCTGTTTAAGCCGATTCAGTTAAGTTTATTGTGGGTTGTGAGGAACGTTAATAAATAAGTCTCAAACTAACAAAATCATTTTTTTCAGATGCAAATTGGATTGCCTATAACTGGAAAATATCGTGACTCCGATTCTGACCAATACTACAACAACAACAATGTGAGAAAATGGATACTTCTAATTTTGTCTTTCTATTAAAATTAAATTTGATTCTAGGGCGCTAAGATTTTGCAAGCTTCTCACTTTGATTATGAATACGTTTTGGGACATAAAATTGCTTTTCTTTGCGTTGCCAAAGGTAACCCAGTCATATTAATAAAACGTTAAGCACTGCTAATAAAGACACGTTTTTTCGCAAGGTAATCCACGTCCGCAAATAACGTGGCTTAAAGACGGCGCCGAAATATTTCAACATTTGTACATGCATGTAAGACGAAATTTATTTTTTAGGAAAAACTTTGCGCTTTTCGTATGTAATTTACTTTGAAACATTCAGGTACATGAGTGGCGCATTGGAGATGATCGCGTCAAATCGAAGATTGAAATAGATCCGGCTACGCAGATGGATGCAGGAGTCTACGAATGTACTGCAGACAACATGTACTCCATAGACCGTAGAAGTTTCAAAACTGATTTCTCTATCGCTTTCGACTAATTTTTATCTATTTTCGTTCATATAACGAAATAAATATATAATTTAGCTACAACAGTTGAGCAATTTTTTTAGGACTTAATCCCTAAGAATAGAACATGCCCAATGGCGACAAAGGCGCAAGGAATCTTCGTAGCTCCTGTCTATTTGTCAAAGAACTACCTTATCATGTGAATTGAGCGTGTAAATAAACGAGAAAGGTGATGGGCTGAGACCACGTCAGGCTGTGTGCTGATTCTGATTGGAAGTGAGTCAAGGAGCTGCTGAGCATGAAACGAAATAGCATCAGGCGAGTGATAAGCGCAATCATCGCATTCTGCGGGCTCAACCAGCACTTGGAAAAGAGTGTCCTAAAAAGGTAGAAATGTTGGTGAAACTATGGATGTACACAAGGAAGGTAGCATGGTCCATCAAATTACCAGATGCTTGGCAATCCATTTCAAAGTTCAGATTTTTCATTATTGCCTGTACTGAAAAGAACCTGGGATGATACAACGCTTAGCACGTACTTACCGAATATTATTCTTTGCGATGTCCATGTAGTCGTGTGCCCGAGCATAGAAACCTTTCTCACTTAATGCACCCCAGAAATTACTCCAAACTTCGCCGGGTCGTAACATCGTTGGTGAAAGAATTAATCTGTGCGTCAGAAAAATGTTTTTCTAATGTAATTCTTCAACGGACATCTTCCTCGAAAAACCCATCTGCTGGCTGAATTTTTTTTTGTTTGTAATAGATTTTAATTGGAAAAGTTCACATTTTACCACCAGATGGGTCTGTCGATGATCTAAATAAAGTCTTCAATTACCTGTTGTGCTTCATTAATTCCTTCAACGTGTTAGGACTATCTAGATGACCTTCTGCATCAACAACGAACAGGTACTCCGATTTTTTGTTCTTAGCATGATTTCTAATCGAAAAAAAAAAGTTTTCGATTAACTGAGCAGAAAATGTGATTGAGTAATTTATTATTACACCGCCAGATCGCGAGCATCTTGTTCTCCTACATTATCGCTCGGCAAAATTGTTTTTACGCTTGCGTATTGACTGGAGGATTTCTCAATGAATGCGTTCACAACATCCGCGTGATAATCTATCCCATTGTGCACGAACAAATCAATTTTATTTTTCGGATAATCGAGAGCCTCAATCAAATCGAAGTATTCCTCCAAAAAAGGTACAGCCTTTTCTATGTGTAACGCCATTGTAATTTTAGGTAATTTGCTATCCTAAAACAAGTTGGAAATGAAAATGTGCTCGTTGCCGTTGAGTTTTCGTTTCCATACTGCAGAAACGTCGATCAAATTTTCTTCACAAACCACACATCTTGAAAACACGAAAGCCCCAGCCAAGTAATTCCCGAAATTATTCAACTGAATTTTGGAAGGTCCATTTCCATGGATTATAGCTGGTCGACTTTGAGATTCCAAGTTCGTAATGTACGATTCACCACTGTCCTCATCGAATTCGAGCTTTACATGACCTGAAAACAGGATGTTGGCTTAGAAATTATTTTCCTTTGATACCATTTAGCGCACCTATGGATCCGTGTAAATTTTGGAAAATTTCTGATTTGTAGTCCAATTTGAATTTCAATTTTTCCCGTAATTCTTTATCCAGGAAAGCTCTAGTATAGTACAATTGATCGTCATCAGTATTTTTGATTGGCGTTTTTAGAATTTCGTATAAATCCGATGCATAGCCTGAAAATAGAATTCAGTTACAGCCAAATTTCCATACGAAATCTTTAAATTCCTACCCATGAACATTCCTGAATTAAGAAATTTGGATTGCGTATAATCAACCGATGGATACAAATGGTCAACGGTATCATCAGGCCAGCAATACGGCTCAGAGCTGAAGAGGACGTGTGCTCCAGTGTTTTTAAATTTTTTCACAATCGCATCCAAGCTCGCTGTATAAATGACGTCATAACTGTAAATATTTCAGGCGATGCAAACAGAAAAGAAAATATTTTTTATCGCAGAAATCGAACCTGTCCGTGAATAAAATGATTGTCTGTGAATCCTTCAGTGGCTTAAGGGCTTTTTTAAGCAGATTAATTTTATAGCCACCGCCTTGGTGTTTCATGTTTCCACCGAGCCATTCCGATCCCATTCCTAATGTTTCCACGTCGATTTTGTATTGTTTGGCTGACCTAATGAATCTGGAATAACCTTCGGTAGGATCTGACGCTACGGTGAATACTTTGATGTCATATTCTGAAAAGAAGATTTAAAGTGAGGCAATCAGCTTGGTTGCAGACATTTAACATTTAAGAGGCTGTTCAAAATTGACGTCACGCTTTTTTCAGAATTTTTGACCCCATGTCACGCATTTTGTGCTGAATCTAATCCAAATTTCTAAAGACCATCACGTTGTGCCAGACACCCCTATCCTTCTCTATAGCGTACAGCATACACAGCCCTAGTCAGTTGGGCTACCATCACAAAACAGAATTGGTCCTCCGATGAATAGGGGGTTGGAGTCGAGGCTTGCGACCTGGCTCTGGGACACATGACTGCGAGCAGGAGAAGAAAGAGACAAAATGCAGTCTCATTCGGATGCTGGGAGGCCTTTGGCAACGACTCGGAACGGATAAAGGATATGAGTATTGGAACATGGAATGTGCGATGTCACAGAATTGGAGGATTAACAAAACTGACAAATGAACTGAAGAAGGCCAAAATCGACTTTGCAGCTATTCAAGAAAGTGGATATAATAAAGACTCACAAGTTTCTCGCTATAATGGCCACATCACCTTTCATAGCAGCAAAAGTCGGGACCATGTACTTGGTGCTGCCTTCCTGGTAGCTAGAAAATTTGAACACCAGGTTCTAAACTTCCGAAAGGTCGACGAGCGATTATGCGTGCTACGAATTAAAGGCCGTTTTAAGAACTACTCCCTAGTTAATGTACACGCGCACATAATGAATCGTCAGACATAGTCAAGGACGAATATTGCTCGCAAATATCTACGATGAACTACCGGCACACGACATCAAAATCGTTTTGGGAGATTTCAACGCCAAAATGGGTAAACAATTGGAAGATACAGTCTGCATGATGAAACGAATGAAAACGGACAGTGCATGCGTCTGAAAGAAACCTCGTAGTGAAAAGTACGATTGATTAGCGGAAGACACCTCACTGATGTAATTGACGTCAAAACATGTTGAAGAGCAAATGTCGACTCTGATCACTATCTATTGGTGTCAACACTGCGATCACATCTTGCCCGGTTTCATAATGGCCAACAAGAAACTGTGAGGCGTTTTGCAGTGGACAAACTAAAAGATCCGCAGATAGCGGCGACATATGCTGAAAACATTAGCACAAAACTTCAACAACTACAACAAGTTCAACCATATGATACTCCTCTCGACTGGCAATCGGTGAGGGAAGTAATCAAACAAGAAGCTACCAACACCATAGGATATCAGAGCCCTAATGACATCAATACCTGGTTTGATGCGGAGTGTGCTGATGTTACAGAACGTAAAAACGCTTCTCTATTAAGAAAGGGAACTGCAAGAACGAGAGAACAGAAAGTGACAACAGATTAGCCAAATTCATTTCAGATTGATTTCTTTTTTTCGGCTTGTGTAGTTGTTTTTCTGGTAGATAATCGAGCCTAGATCAGCATTTGGGAAGATCATTGTTGGTCTCTTTCTAACCAACGGCTTAGAATAGAAGAACAAAAGTCGTCCGTCACCCACATAAATCCAATTTTTTCGAAAAATGATCTTCGCAAAACGCTTATTCGTCCAGTATTGATCTACGAATGCGAATCTTGGACGATGAAGAAAAGTGGTGAACAGTTGCTCCTAACGTTCAAACGCAAGGTACTTCGCACCATATTTGAAGCGCTCTGTATGAAATAATATCCCTCAATGATGACTTTTAAAGCCATCATTGTGATGGGGATAAAAAATGTATGGAATTTGACATTGTTTCACATAGGAAGGTGGCGACGGCGATATGACTTTCAATTGGAACGTGGTTTATGAGCCGGATATAGTGGCGCTGGTGAAAGTCCAAAGGTTGAGGTGGGTGGGGCATTTAGAACAAATGTAAGAACTACCTCAAAATTATTCCGCAGCGACTCAGAAGGGCGAAAAGGAGTTGGTCGCCCGAAAATTAGGTTGATCGATGGCGTCGAACGAGATGTTCAGACGCTCGGAGTAAGGAATTGGCAAAGCATGGCAAGGAACAGACGCAATTGGCTCAGAATCCTCGAGGAGACCAAGGCCCACAAGTGACTGTAGCGCCGAATAAGTAAAGTAAAGTAAGGTTGGTTCACTAAATTGTATTTGTCTTATTCTTTTCAATCTTTTCCAGTATCCTTCCAGTTCAGATATATCATCATCGTAGTCACTGCTTTTGTGACCTTACGCCAGTCACCAATGTCCAAAACTACCTTTCGGTGTTGAACTCAATATGTCGAGGGACAATTTCCCGCTCCTCGAGTGCGTGCAGTCAATCACAACTCTTCTGGGATCATCTTGAGTTTTAAGCGTTTTAAGGTATTGCTTACGTGTTTCTTTTTAGAATCTGAAACTGTGAAAACTTGTTCTCGACCTATTCTAAGTGATCGGCATGCTCAGAAGTTTGCAAAGTTTGCTAGGAGATACATTTATTTCTTGGAAATTAATTTTAACGAAAAATTAGAATTTTCGAACAAATAATTCGAATCAATTCGGACGAATTCTCTGAATGTTAAAAATATGTTCAAAGTGTGGGTGAACAGAAAATGGAACATTTAAGTAAATTTTATGCGAAAAAAGAGCAACGAACGAATTCTCGCATTTTGTAATTGAATGCCTTGTCGTTGCTATGAAGTAATGGACGTGCAAAGCTTAATGAGAAAATGAGTTCTAATCGCATTACATGAATTGAATATTGAAGTTGTAATTGTATTTATTTGTTTAATTCTTTAGTTCTCGCGTAACACAAAATCATCTATTTTTATCACTAGAGTTTATGTTTATAATAAAAAAAAACAAAAAAAAAACATATAAGATAACCGGCTATATTTCACAGAAATTATAAAAAATCACTGGACTGACTACGTGATTTTTATCACCAACCTAATTTCCGTCTCTGACATTAACATCTTTGAAGGAATTAAAATTTTGCGTAAGTTTTCACATACCATTTTCTTCCATACATACAAGAGCATCGATTGACAATAAAATAATTAGAACATTGGCGATTGCATTCATTTTTGGTTGATTAAATTATAGGATATGGCACTATGGATTTGTTGCGAGGATTGAGACTGTTTGTCAGTTCGATAATTTTATTTAAGAAACTACATAACACTTAAGACATTAAAATCGCACTGAATGTGAAAGACTTTCGTTGCATAAACAACTCTTACGAATGATACACTCAAAATTTGACTGAACAGAAGGATTTTAGTGTGACATAAACATTATGAATGATGTAGAAGCTGGTGATCTCTTTCATTCATGGAGGAAATAGAGCACATAGAGTGAAATAGCGAGAACGAATGGACATGAGAGGAATTTGATTCTGGTGATTTGTATGCTTTTTACATTAGTCGGTAATTCATTCATAAAACGAAACATAATATGGGAAAACCTAACAAATGTTCGAATCGATGTGATGGCGATGAAGTGAATAACAATTCGGTTTTCTTATTTGAATTCTCCATACTATTTTTAAATTGAGTTCCAATGTTTGATATCTTAGCTGATTGGAGGTATAAAAGAAATTCGCATTAGAAACTCAACGAGACACTTACAAATTTTCCGAGTCCAGGAAAGCCTTTTATTCTAAATTGTATGTACCAAGCTTTATTAATAAGAACCGACCGGTTTCGTCTGCTAAGCCCACCCGATTTTTCAAATCAGATCGAACTTATCGCATTGTTCAAACCCATGTAGTAGCTTCATTTAGGTGATCTTTTTCTCTTTCAATAGCCTGGAGATCTTGCATCATACAGCTATGGAAATGATTCGGACTTTGAACGATAGAACCCGATTTTTCCAAAAAGACTTTTTGGCCGCCAGAGATTTCTGTGTTACGTCTCTTTCGCATGACAAATCGATAAGCAGAAGGCGGTCTCTTAAATAACGCCACTAAAATATCATATTTCGAGAGATTTTAAACTTTGAAAATTCCATAAAATGAAAGCTTATCACAGAAAAGAATAACGTTCAATTGTCATGTAATTATTTTTTATCTAATTACCTGACACAATTGGTATTTCTGCTTCTTTAGCTTGACAATAGTCTCCTTTTTGATGGCACATTAATTCCGGTGTGGCAATTCCCAACAACGACAATAAGATCACTACTACACTTGAGAACTTCCACATTGCTTTCATTTGTGTTCGATTTCTGCGAATCAACAGTAAATCTTTTACAACGTGAAAAGGTTCTTATTAATTTCAATTACAATACTAAACTGGTCAACGATGTTACAGCGACTGAAAAATTTGCTGAAATGATATGTTCCGATCTAGAGGTTTTGGAAGTGAAATAACATTTGGTTACGAATTACGAAGAAATTGATTAAAAAATAGCAAAAAAACTCATTTTAATATGGAACAAATTTTTGATGTAGACATTCGAAGCGTGAAATGCATTTTTTCTTATAAAATTTTCTATCTAAACTGGTGGTTTGTATCAATACTAATAATGTGTGAAATTATTCGATACAATGCATAACGATACATACAGCCACTTAAGGTCTGAGTATTGAAAAAATTTAATTAAAAATGTGTCTCACTTTCACTGAATTTAAGGTAATGAAAACTATCGTTTGTTGATAATTCTACTTGGATTTTTACAAACTCATACTGCTAATGCTTTTCGCAGATACTTTTTGTGTAATTGGAATGCTGAACTTCAAAGAAAAAAGTAAAAGATGATCAGAGGCGATTGCCGTGTGAATCATAGGAGATCTCCGTGTGAATCAGAGGAGATTCCCATGTCAATCATAGGAGATTCCCATGCCAATCAGAGGAGATTCCCATGTCAATCAGAGGAGATTCCCATGTGGATCAGAGGAGATTCCCATGTGGATCAGACGAGATTCCCATGTGAATCAGAGGAGATTCCCATGTGAATCAGAGGAGATTCCCATGTGAATCAGAGGATATTCCCACGTGAATCAGAGGAGATTCCCGTGTGAATCAGATGAGATTCCCATGTGAACCATAGAATATTCTATGAGTTATTCGAGTCATTGGAGATTACTATGTGAAACATATGAGATTACTATGTGCATCAGAAGAGATTCCTATGTGAATCAGAGAAAATTTTATGTGAATCAGAGGAGATTCTCATGTAAATCAGAGCAGATTACCATGTGAATGGAAGGAGATACCCATGTGAATCAGAGGAGATTCTCATATGAATCAAAGGAGATTCCAATGTGAATCAGAGGAGATTCCCATGTGAATCAGAGGAGATTCTCATATGAATCAAAGAAGATTCCAATGTGAATCAGAGGAGATTCCCATGTGGATCAGAGGAGATTCCCATGCGGATCAGAGGAGATTCCCATGTGAATCAGAGGAGATTCCCATGTGAATCAGAGGAGATTCCCATGTGAATCAGAGGAGATTCTCATGTGAATCAAAGGAGATTCTCATGTGAATCAAAGGAGATTCCAATATGAATCAGAGGAGATTCCCATATGAATCAGAGGAGATTCCCATGTGAATGAGAGGAGATTCACATGTGGATAAGATTAGATTCCCATGTGAATAGTTCTACATTTTTTAGGATAACCACGTTGTTAGAACTGTCTAAATTTATATTATATAAGTCTGCATCGCTTCCACCATTAAAGTAAAATTTAAGTTACGACTTCAATGTTTACCCTCCAAAATACTTCGAACAATCTTTTAAGTTTCAACGACAGCTGGTTTTCTTGTCAGATTCTAAAAAATGCATAATATTTGCTTGGTTTCATTTTGTTCTAAGCAAATGAAATTCAATGCTTCGCTAAAGCCGATGGAATTTTCGATTTGTTAGGTAATGCTCACCTGAAATGAGGACACTGGCCTTTTCTTTCTCTAATACTCTCTCTTACTTCAATTAATAGAAAACAATTTATTTTATTGTTTACGAGAATATAATTGGAAAGAGACAATTCACCTCGTAAATTTTATTTACAATCTGTAATACAGAACGGCGATCGAGTAACCCATAAAAATGCTATTATCCATTTAACTAATTGCATTACACTTTATGGAATTGTAACCGAATTATTCGTTAAATGTAGAGACGAGCAGTTGAATTCAAGAAATGATATGAAAAAGAACTTTCAGTAGAAGTCGATTTCGTATTTTCGATTTTCAAGCATTTTCCAAATTGCGTCAGTTACTTAATCACAAGAATAAAATGCCTCCCAAAGAGGATCCAGAAGTAGCCCCACTCAGAGATGAGTTGAATGCATTATTTGCAAAATTTAAGGTGACATTTCTAGACATTTTTTGGATAGTTCTTCTCAATGGCTAATAATGAGTCAACAGGAAGAACAAAATAAAGTTGCTGATTGCACTCTGGCGGAAAAATGTGGTGACTTGGGAGACATTCCTAAGATTCGCTTGGTCACGAAAAAGATACTTAAGGGACATATTAACAAAGTTAATTCAGTTCACTACGCTGGTGATTCAAGGTGAGTTTTAATCATTCACTTCCTACTCAGTGCGTACGTAAACGATAAGGTCCTTTCTAAAGGCATTGCGTAAGTGGATCACTGGACGGAAAACTAATTATTTGGGATACGTGGACAGGGAATAAAGTGCAGGTGAGTTTTGTATAGAAATTTATTGATTTTATTTGACAGTATTTTATTGGGGAAACTTAATCGGCCCCGGCACGGGGGAGATTTGTTGAATTACTTGCTGAGTTCCCGGGTAAATCGTTTGTGGATATGTACTGATTGGAATACCTTGAACGCCATTTTGCTGGTATACAACCGGAGCGCCTTGAACGAAACTTTGCTGATTTCCTATTGGAATACCTTGAATTGTTCCTTGTTGTAGAGGTGGATTGAATACAGGTTGAGGCTGTAATTGTTGAATGTTTACACCTGCCGCACCAGGCTGGTAAAATGATCCCGGAGGTTGATACGTTTGACTTGGAGTTTGATAATTGACCAAATATCCCTAATTTGAAAATATTTGTTTCAAATTTTGTTTTTCCAAGCGACAGATTAATTTTTTCAACAAACTTGAATGAAAAACAGTCCCTCGTGTAGTAGAAAAATCAGTAAACACAACTTCATAGTAGTGAATCAATTTGGATAGAGCGTCTCTTTAAGTAACACAGCAAAGTGGCAACGATTTCATTATTCTCCTCACTTTTATAACGATATGTGACGCCATCGGTTTTCAAAAACTATTGTAGTCTGGTGTTTTTATAAATTTTAAGTTATTCAGTTGATTTATCAATTTGTTTGACTTGGATGTTTTCTAATTGAAAAACATGTTGAAACGAATATCTAATGGAGTAACACTTTTGAGAAGTTGGTGCGATTCTCCAACTGGTTGTTCTTAGCACTCTATTTTCTATTTGGTTCAACAAATTCCTCCTCCTAAAACTCAGTTTTCTATTGAGAAATTTGATTTTTCAACGTATTCTAGAGAATACATTACAAAAGGATCTAGAAGAACCAGATTTTCTGCGAAATTCGATACTCTTTTGGTGGAAATTTTGGCTCTAGGTAGAAATAGCTACTGGAGAATAACTAGTGACAACTAATTTGCTGTGGAGCAGTGGAGACTATTTTGTTTTGCGGCGATCTTTTACACACATCGCAGGTGGTTCGCTAAACATGACCGTTTTAATATAGAAAGAGTTGCAAGAATGAAATATCAGCATTTATTTCGCGTTGACAAAATTCAGTTTAAAAACGTTTTGTATTATTCAACGAGCATTCGTGACATCTGCAGTTGTAGCAGCCTTAACTTCGCTTGGTTCTACTTTGCCGGTCGTTGCTTCTGTTTTTGTGTCCGCAGGGACCGGATTCTTCTCCGCATTTGTGCTGCTGTCGGTGTTGGCGTTCGATTCATTTGCTTTATTACTTTCTGACTTTGCTTCAGTTTCCTGTTTAGGAACTGCTTCTGGTGTTAGTACTGCATCTGATTTCGCTACTGTATTTTGTTTCAATGCTGCTTCTGTTTTGGGGTTAGAGGCAGCTTCTTCTTTCGCAGTTCCTTCTGACACTGGCTTAGCTTCTGCCGAGGGGACCGGTTTTAACCCCGACTCCGACTTTATCCCAAGTGTCGCAGTTACCTTCACATTTCCCTTTGTACTTGCTCCCTCACTCGTTTCACTTTTCGCTTCACTTTCATTTATTGCTGTTGATTCTTTCGCATCAGTTTTCAACACTTGTGAAACAGGAATTTTTCTCTTAGCGACTTCGTTTTTACTAGTTTCTGGATCTTCTCCGATATCATATACTGGTAGAACTTTAGCTTTATATGAAAACGTCACCGTGGTATGCAATCGTTGGAGAAGTGGAGAAATGATCGGCTCTCCGTAATGGTCATATACATACGGATAATGTTGTTCAACAAACAGATGAGGCGTAAATTTAATTTTCGGTACATAAATTACTGGAGGTGGAGGCGAAGGTTCATAAGTTTCAAACACATGCAATCGTTGATGTGATTGAGTGTAGTCATCGTCATAAGTTCGAACATCAACTATTTTCGGACGTCGTACTTCTATAAGTGGCAATGTGTAGTCGTCGTAATGACGATGATGCACATACACACCATCCCAAAGATTGGCTCTAACGAAAGAAGTCTGCGGAAAAGTTAACAGAGCAATTATTTTGAAAATGTCACCATCGACAATACGAACCTGTGCCACAAGCAGTAGGATTGAAAATGTGACAATGCAATGAATATTCATTGTCACCTTCCACGTCTGTTAACGAAATTTAAGTATCAACTCTTTCAATATTGGGAAATGACTAAACTCTGTCTTATTTTTTGAAAAAAAAAATGAAATTGTTCGCACCGCCTAAAGGAGGTCATTGTCAATTCACGTGGTTAAAAATATTCTGTGAAGTCAGTTGGTTGAATAAAATTACCAGAAATTAAGTTAGTTCTCAGAACAGCTTTGATCAGTGACAATAAATTTACTCTGTCGACGTTCAACTCTCATTGAAATTATAAAGATAGAAGAAGAAGTTTCATTTGAGACAGAAATGTCTTCGCTGTAGTCAAGGGGCATAGTAGTTGAGTGTTCTACAAATGCAAACTTTTAAATGATGCGTTTAGTGCGAAATCGGCTTTTGTAAGCGTATAGCGAATTTCGTTGTTGAGATCGAATGAGTGGCATATGAGCAGTTTGATACTTCATGCATTTCAAGGTAAAATTCGCTGTACTTTGATAGAAGTCTTGCACCAAATGCAATTATAATTTTAATGCTCGTCTCTTTTATCTTAGTTGCAAAACAATTCGCAAAATTATTCATTCCGTAAAATAATTTCATTTAATATTCTAACTTTTCCCAAAAAACCGTTCGCTCTAAACACCATTAAAATGCTACCATTGTTGGCACTCTGCTAAGATACCCGGATGTGCATTGCATCGTTCGTGTTGCTAAAACAAACAGAAATAATGTTTGACTAATGACTGTTGCGGAAATATTATTGTCAATAAAAGTTTTCTGACGTACAAACACTAAACAATTGCAGCTGACCAAACATTATTTATTGCAAATGGTTGCATCATGATGTATTTATGTCTTTCAAAGCGTCTACATTTTAGCTATGAACATCTTATTTTCTTTTCAATTTCGAATAACAGGGACAACTAAAACCAGTGAAGCCATATCTTAGCCATAGCTTCAGGATAAACTGGGGCCGCAAAGATCCGACTTGGGAATACTTTAGAGAGTGGTCACCCAAGTGTTTCTTTCTTACGTTATTTATTTAGTTATGTTTATTGGTCATTAATAAATTACAATTAATGTTACAACTAGGCCTCATAATTGGGTCTCTTTTGTATCCAATATTATAAAATAGTTTCTTTCTGCAATTCCTTGAAAAATTGAAGGATGATTTCTAATTTTCTACTGTGTTTGTATTTCGTTATTTTTGTGTTCTTTTTCGAAGAAGTTTCTTGTGAAGCCGAAATGTACTTTTTCCGATTTTTCCCTTTGATTGGTTGTAGTGAATAGGTATTTCTATTCTACAATTGAAAGAGAGATGTTTCCTCATTCGAGGTTGGAACAAATATAATTTCATGAAATGTGACTCTATTTATACCCGGTTTCCCGTAACTAGATTAATGTAATTTGATTGATTTCTGTGTGAACTATGATCACCACATGGTGATCGAGGGGTCGGTGTTGTTTTGTCTTCATAAACTTTAAAATAGTACCCGATCTGATTATCAGTAACGTCCAATGTCGACGACAAGAACGTTCTACACACGCGATGGCACACTCCATTTAGATGCAAAAAGAAAATCTTTTTGTTTTTCTTTCGATAAATATTGTAATGACATCAACGCGATGTCTTGCCGGAACAGATTGTTTAATAAAATATTTGATCGAAAAACATAATTGTTTTGCAGTCTCAAAGTGGACTATTGTGTTTGGTACTTCTTGCAACAATTTTTGTAAAAATTAACTTAAATTTCATTAATAAATCTGAAATATAAAGTTTTGTTCTGAGACATCACACAAATACATACTTGTTGCGAAGTGAATTTGGAACAATTTAAAATAATAGAATCGATCGCTAATCTCTTATACTGTTTTCGATTACGTGTTACGAGATAAAGGATGGCGTCGCAATGTAATGTGTGCAATAACAAAATTTCAAACAACTCTGAATTTGTCACTTGGCGGATGGATGTCGGCAAAATTTTCATTTAAAGTGTGTCTCGCTAACTAAATCAATGTTAAACGCTATACTGGGATGTCCAAACATACACTGGTATTGCCGAGAATGGAACGACAATAAGACAAACATATTACGGAGTCGCTGAGCCTAATTAATGATGCTGTTGGTCGTTTGAGTGCTACGTTTTCCGGCGATTTGTCTCAATTTTTGAATGGTTTCTGAAGTAGAGACTGACAACAAATCAACCGTAAAAGACGATTATGTAGAATCGAATTTGTATCGGCTTTTGAAGGAAGCTGAAAAAATTAATGCTGTCGTTGGTCCCGTTTGTTCTGTTCCTGCTGCTAAAACTGATCCAATTTGTCCTCTTGATGTTGCTAATTTTGATCCTATTTGTCCTGGTTCTGCTAAAAGCATTGTCGCTTCAATCAGCAAAGATGTATCGGCGCATTGTTTGAAAATATATTTGGCTAATGTACTAAAAATTAAACCTGAGGATGTTCACGTTTCGTTGTTGATGCCAGTTAACCGAACTTTTGAGGATACGTCTTTCTACCAATGTAAAGTTACTGTTCCAGTAGTGTTGTACCAAGCATTGATGTCAGATGATACTTGGCCCAAAGGTGTTCGAATTAGAGATTTTGTCCATAAGCGGAAGAAAATGAATATTGTATCGAGAAATAGTTTCGTTATTAATGGATTGAAGTGATATCGCTTTGGTGCATGGTGGTGGACTCCCTCATCAGGAAGCTGAATGAGGAGGGGATTTAAGCGCAAGGGTACTCAGATGACCTAACGGTATTGATTAGGAGTAAATTTGAAAGTAGTAGTGACCTAGTCAGTAATGCACTGAGAGCTCTTCATTTATGTTTATTTTTGTGTTAAGCTAATTTATTGTCATTATTATAATAAATTGTAAAAGTCAGGAGGCTTCGGCCATTGATGCAGTAAATAAATAAATAAAAAATAAGTAGTTGAGAAATGGTGTCACGAAAGAGGCTTGACAGTTTATCCCACTAAGCTTTTGCTGTTCAATAGAAGGAACACAGGATCAGACCTGGAAGGTAAAATCAGGCTCTTCAACGTGGATCTAGAACTGGCTCCAGGAGTAAAGTATCTAGGGGTCACGCTTGATAGTAAGCTGAAGTGGGTTGACCATGTCACGGACAAACCAGGGAAATCTTTGACGGCTTTTTGGATTTGCAGGAACTCTTTCGGGAGAAACTGGGGTCTACCGTCTAAGGCCATTCTATGGTTGTACGAGGCTGTGATTAGGCCAACGATGAGCCATGGCTCTGTGGTATGGTAGCCAAGGCTCAACGTTGAGTGTGCGAGGAAGGAGCTGAGTGAGGTTCAGAGGCTGGTATGCCTTTGCATCACTGGAGCTATGAAGACCACGGCGACCACTGCCATGGAAGCATTGTTGGCTGTACCACCTCTGGACTTGGTTATCAAGGCTGGAGCTTTTGCTACAGAGGACAGGTTGGTACAGAATGGTATGTGGGCTGCCCGTTTCGGGGTTGGACATGGCAAAATCGGTGAGATGATTCCGGACACAGTTTTTGGCATACCTAGGGACCGAATGACGGCGGTGATTGACTTCACAAGGCGGTTCGAAACGGTATTTCCAAGCAGAGAGGAGTGGCTGGACAGATGGCCGATCTATCTGAGTGGAAGGGCAAAAGTTAGATTTACAGACGGATCCAAGGCAAGCTTTCGCGCTACTAATCGGAGCTCGAGAAGCACTGCCAACAGGGACGCACGGAGAGGACGTGATCAGGGCACTCGTATCGCCCGTGCTGACCGAATGCTCTTGTGGATTGGGGAAGGAAACGGGTATACACTTAATTTGTGAATACCCCAAGTACCTTCAGCTGACGCGTAAGATCTTGGGGGAATATTTCGTGGGACCATCCCGAATCGCTTATCTGGGACCTGCCACACTTGACAGATTTTTGGTAGCGACAGGAAGGCTCGCATGAAGATTTAAATGATGACCGAGAAGGAAACAAAGGATCCTAGGATCTGTGTTTCAAGATCGCCTAGGCGATCGAGCCAAACTGATAAATCTAAAAAATAAACTTGAAATCCTTAGTTACAATAAAGACGTGATTCGGAATTTACGTTAGGTATGTGGTCCAACAATCAGATCAATGTAACATATAAATGCTGTAGGATAAAGGTATCTCGGTTGTGCGAGATACACTGCATTCATTGGGTTGGTTTACATGAAAAAGACAGCTGTCCAGCCAGCCAGCTGGACACAACGTTAAGAGATTGTATAGTGAATGCGCAAGCGCATATAGGACGATGTTCATTTGGTCTACCGGTCTGAATGTGCTCAGAGTGGTAATCTAACTAGGACAGAATACATGACTAGGTGGAATGATAGAAGAGTTGCGAAGAAATAGCAGTTGGTTACAATGGTTAGTGTTTAGAATAATTTTGAAATCTTCATCAGTCAGAAAATTTTCAAAAAACTTCATGATGAACTCGTTAAGTTGGATAAAGTAGGGTGAATATCATATAGTTGGGGCTCTGTTCATTGTAAGGGGATTAACAGAGTTTAAACTTTTCATCCTGAAGTTCAGTTTGATCTTGGTGAATTCTTGTTGAATCATTGGTATAGCAGTTTTATGAAACGCTTGCAAACGAAGTATCATTTTTAGACATTTGTTTTTTTGAACCACAGAGGACACGCAATCAATAAGACACTTCGTTTCATACCACGTCAGTATCACTTTGTGACGCCAAACAGATTTCTTTCTCTTCTCTCAAATTCGACCAATTAATATTCAGTACGGGAACTTCTGACTTACAAGATTTCTAGGTGAAAGATTCGACCAATACAGATAAAATTATTTCATGAATTCGGTGGAGAATATTTATTTAAAATAAATTAATTAAAGTGAACAATTGAGTACGTAGCCATATCAGATTTCTTTCAAAACTCCGAAATTCTTCTGAAATAAGTTCAAAATTAGGCTCTAGGCACCAGTTGCTGGAGCTTCAGGTTCAGCAGCAGGATCTGCTGGTTCAGCGGCATCTTCTGCTTCGTCGTCTCCTTCTTTAGAACGTTTGGATTTTGAATCAGACTTTGAACCTGACTTCGACTTATTGGCACGTTTTCCCAGTTCATATTTAATATTACGGAATTCTGGCAAAATAATCTCAAATCCTGGAGCAATAATATATTTAAATCCTATTTCGCTTGTAGAAGTTGAAGTCGTAGTAGTGGTGGAAGATCCAGTAGAGCCAGTCCCACTTGCATCAGTACTGTTGCCGGCAGCACCGGTGTCGACAGTATCAGAACCAGCGGCGGTATCTATAATAAACGTGAGTTTTAAAGAAAAATTGGTCACATCAACAATAAAACAAAGTTGTACCGTCTTCTGTAGACTTAGGCTCAGATTCTACTGCGGGTGGTGTAGGAATAACTGGAAGTTTTATAGTAAATCCTGCTGGAAGTTTAAATTTAGGTGAAGCAGGAACTTTGATTGTGAAGCTAATGGTTGCCTTAAAAAAATCGATTTTTTCACCTCAAAAAAAAAAAAAAAACATTTCCCTTCTTACCTGACAACCAACGAACAGCAATGCGAAAATCACAAATAATTTCATTTCTTTAGAAGATTCTTTCAACTTCAGTTCCAAAACTTAATTGGAAATAGCAAAAAAATTGTTGGCTTAAATACTCTGGCCTCGTAAATAAATTCTCTAGGATTTCACTTGGACAAATACGCATGAATAATTTTTATTTACATTCTTATTTTCAAACGAGTTATTGACGCAATAGAGCCTTATGGAGACTCGTACGATTTTTTACTCATGAAGTTTCTTGTTCTTTATTAATGCTTTTCATACAACAAGCGGCAAATTACATTTCGAGTGCTTCAAGAACATACAGGAAATACAGCTTTTGATTTCATAACGACTTGTAAGTAAGAAATTTCACAAAGACTGCATCAAATGCGTGACATTTTCGTGAAATCTCTTTTTGAAAGATTGTCTTCTGTCTGGTACGAAGCTACAGTAGCTATGCCACATCACTCGTCATTTAACTACTCGGTCTACTCGACCTTCGTTTCTTAAATTCCAATGGACTCTTCGCGTTCTGACAACGTTGCTGCAGTAGCTATGCCACAATGACTCGTCGTTTAACTAATCGGTCGCACAGTCCACTCGACCTTCGTTTCTCAAAATCCAATGGACTCTTCGCGTTCTCGCAATATCGCAGTATCGCATCATTCACAACTTCCTGTGGATGTTTGTGTACGAGTAATGTATAAGCTGATGGAGTCGTTGATCTTTTTCGCCGTTCCTAATTAGTATCTGAAATTTTGCAAATGTAACCTTGTACCAGTACATTAATTAAATGTTTTTATCCAACGGAAATTTGCTTACGTTAATTTTTATTTTTTTATTCGAAGCAAATAAACGCATAAAATCGTTTTTCTAATTTAAATTTTGTTTTCTTTTTTTTTATTGCGAACGAGCGAGGAAAGAAAAAAATTATTTTTTCAATTTCAGAAGTTTCTCCTTTTTACTTTTCGACAACATATTCCGCTCTGGTCAGTCGAAGGTCGGACTTTTTGAGGTGATAGCCGATTTCAAACTGATGAAGCACTGAAAGAATTAGGTCCTCAAGAAAAATTAAAAAAAAAATCCTAACAATTCGAAAGAAAATCATTAAAAATCCTAAAAGTCCTTAAAAACTTTTAGTAAGAAAAGCCTTTTGTACCTCGATGTGGTTTCGTTAGTATTTCATATTTTTTCCGGGCTATAGGTTACTAACAGTAGTCTTGTGTTTGGACCCGTACGAAGTACAAAGGTCCTATACGTTTACTACAAACAATTTTTTTGTAACCTGGGGTAGATCGAGGTGCGAGTTGTGGGGATGCATCTTTTATCGTCTAGAGATGACGAATCAGCACGCAAACGGCTCAACCGTTCACCCTAAACTTTTTTCCCTGAAAGGTACATGCCTCCTATGATTCAAGTTCGAAGATGAGCAAAATCGGCCAAGTAGTTCCGGAGATATCGTCGAAGAAGTGGAGGTCGGTCATGAAATTTTCGAGGGTTGATGAAACTTTTTCGCAAATATCTCAGCAAGTATCGCACGGAAATTCCTCATTTTGGTGTCAAATAAAAGCATTTGATGTCCTTAACTATGCAATATGGAGATTTACTGTCAAGGGCGAAGTTGCAGAGAATTAAATTTAAGCGAAGACATGTTTCAGCGTTTTGGGGAAATATGGCACAATCCTGGTATATGGCCACTTCCATAATTGGGCAGGATGACTCGAACCTCCAGAACTATGAGAGTTAGAAAGTTGGATCCAAAGGCAAAATTGTAAAGAATAAAATATTAGGGACCACGTGTTTCAGGGTTTTGGGTAAAAATGCTATCATCCTGGGATATGACCACTCCTAGAATTAGGAGGGATGACCCATATCTCAAGAATAATAATAGGTAGAAAGTTGCTTCCAAAATTTTTGAAAAAACGTGTTTCAGTGTTTTAGCGGAAAATGGCCCAGTCCTTAGGTATAAGCTTTTCTAGATTCGAATGGTCGAATGAGACGAACTTCAGTAGAGCCTATGACATTATCTTGGGTAATTTCTATGGATGAATATAACAGAAAACGTTGGATTGTTTGCTTATTTGTATTTAGATACGTTGGAGTATCTTTGCCACATCTATTCTGATAAGTACGGGTCTTTGGTTATTGTGTTTAGGAAGCAAGTGTACGGTTTTTCAAGACGTAACGTTTGAACAAGATTTCTAAGTTACTTCTTCTGAGGTTATTTCTCGCATTCTTCCCAAGTATAAGAAGGGACTTCAATTTAAATTCTTGCTCCAATATATATATATATGAATCTTGGGATTTTTGATATCAGAGTTGTCCAATTATTTAAAGTGGTTGATAGTTGGCTATCCGTTTGTATACGTTCGGCACGGGTGGGGAATTTCGGCTCAGTGCGATTGGAGGATTATCATTCAGCTGATTTAAAATCGTCCCTGCAGCCGAAACAAAACAAATTATTCCACTGCCTAATGTTTGTGTAGCCTGAAGGGAAGCGGTAAAGCTCAATTGTATCACATCTAGACAACACTGTCTGCATCTCTTGTCCTACAAAACACTCTTGTCGACTAGTCAGTGGGCTATTAACTTTAATCAACGTTATTCATCTTATTAGAGTGAAAAGGAAAGTTTGTTTGTTGGATTGGATATGCTCTAGTTATAAGTATTTTTCTCGTCAATCATCGAGATCCTATGTGTAATGCAAAAATACTGAAAAGCTTTATGGTGTTAAAGGGTTGACGTTTTATATATGTGTCTTTTTGGAATGACAACACCAAAGACAGGAAGTCGCAACACATCTCCTTATTCCATTTGGATAAATATAGGAAAATTTTGCTTGCATATTTTAAACGTGATATATTCAATTTGCTTTGCGAAAACGTAAATAAAAAACAAATTTTTCTAAAATTCAATGTTACATAATGTTTGATACAAAATTTTGCAGTTGTAGCCTTGTACCACTGTACATCTTTTTCAATATTTTCTTTCCTATTTTTAATTGTTTGATAATTTGTGTAATTAAATCGAATTAGAATCGGCTGATTCACTTGATGAGTGCACTGAGAAAAATCTTCAGCGCATTTTCAATGAAATTTTCCATAAACATGGAAGAGCAATTTTCGATTGGAATGGAATGGAATGAAGATAATTGTAGAAAATTCGACGAAAAGGCCCGGAAACCCCTAAGCACTTTTTCATAGAGTGTCCAACGTTGGGGTGGCATCGAGTCTGTACTCTGGATGTAGCTTTCCCGAGTCAGGAGCAAATTCGGGATCTCAGCATAGATGAAATACACTCGTTCTCGAAAAAGTTTCTTGAAGTTATCTATGATGAACTGGAAAAGTTTTGCTCGAGTTATGTACAAAAGACGAAAAATCACTTAAACAGCCCTAGCTCATTGGCCCTTTTCAATTAATTCAGGAATTTTTTTTTTAATCGATTGAGTTTTACTCAAGTTACAGACGGACGGGCGGACATTTTTTTATTGCTGATACGTAACCTATCCCCCCCCCCTCAAACCCCAAACGTCGTGGCAAACGCATAAGACACTTTTTCGAAGAACTCCGTTCTTCGTACGGGTCCAAAAATCCGTGCTCACATATATAGGCGATCGAAATGGAAAAACAGGTTTTGAATATCAAGTTACCGTGCTCTCAGACAGACAGAGGGACAAATTTTTTTTTTTAGATTTGTCTCATTTAGACCTTAAAACGAAAAATCCAACAACGAACGTAGTGGAGAACGAATAGAATGATGATAGTTCGAACGGGTCAACAACAAGAATTTTCCTCCTAAGCTTAAGTGTAAACGTGTACTTACCAACATTCGTATAATTTGATGCTGAGAACAATTAAAATCAATTTTATTCTATTAACAAAATTAATGCAGCATTTGCTTTCTGCAGGTTATCCCATTGAGATCATCATGGGTAATGAGCGTTGCATTTGCTCCATCCGGCAATTTTGTTGGTAATTTTTTGTACTTACAACATCTTTAAACTTACATGTTGAAATCGCCTCTTTTTCCTTGGACCAACCAGCTTGTGGTGGTATGGACAACATGTGCACCGTATACGACGTCAATAATCGAGATGCAACGGGCGCAGCCAAAATTGTAAGAGAACTAGCCGGTTACGAAGGATTTCTCAGTTCATGCCGATTTTTGGATGATTCTCACATACTGACAGGTTCTGGTGATATGAAAATGTAATTTTATTTTGTCGAAGTCATGAGCTGGGCCGTTATTTTTTTGGCTTTATTTTCAGATGCATATGGGATTTGGAGAGCGGCAAAAAAACTACAGAATTTGACGCTCATTGTGGAGATGTTGTGACTATTTCGTTAGCTCCTGACGGAAATACTTACCTGACCGGATCAGTGGATAAAACATGTAAGCTCTGGGATGTGAGAGAAACTTCACCACGACAAGTATTTGTCGGGCATTCAGCAGATGTTAACAGTGTGTGTGTAAGTTGAGAAAAATGAAAACTTTCGAAGTTTCGACTCACTAGATGTTACTTTCCTTTGGCGTTTAGTATCACCCAAGTGGTCAAACCTTTGCAACAGCATCTGAAGATAAATCGGCTCGACTTTTCGATATCCGTTCCGATCAACAAATTGCATCATACGCCCCACCGAATGCTAATAGTGGATTCACATCCTGCGGTTAGTGTTTTCAACATTCTAGTCCATCGCTTTAATGACCTTCTACGTTTTTATAGCCTTGTCGCTTAGTGGACGTTACATCCTCTGCGGATCCGACGACAACGACATTCACGCTTGGGATACGTTAAAAACTTGTTACAATGGTAAAGAATTTCTATAGATTTTTGGCGGGAATTAAAATTGCTTTCATTAGGCTCGTTGCACGGTCACGAAAATCGTGTCACTTCAATTTGTATGGCCCCGAACGGCATGGCACTGGCGTCTTGCAGTTGGGATAACTTTGTTCGCGTTTGGGTCTAGCTTCCTAGTGCCTCACTGATTCCGATCCAGAAAACACTTTGAAATTTCTGGCGGATTTATTAAGCGAGAGATTTTTTTAAATTTTCGTTTAAATGTCAAATGTAGAACTTTTCCACACGAAGCCGGTCCGAGAAAAACACGAAGAATTGAGCAAATAAATAATAATTGAAAAAAGATATTCTTGATTCGTTGAACCGTTTGGAGTATTTGATTTATAACGAAAGCAAAGATGGTGTTGCCCAGATCTCTTTACAGTCTTTAAGCGTGTAGTACGGCTGAAATCAAAACTGGTCAAAGAGGTGGAGCATAATTTTGTACCTGTCTCTCGATGAAATACAGTATTTCTTAAATTAATAGTCTTCGTTCTAAATGAGTACACAGCACGGTCAAATTTATTGTCATCAATTCGACAGTTCGTAAATGAAAATATCAGATATAAAGAACTCACTTAATAGAAATCCAAAGAGAGAAATCTGACTTAATTTTTTTACTTCTTCTGGCGATATCCAAATATTGAACTTCCAACTCTTACTATTGTGCTGCCCACTTTAATCTGGAATACGAAAAAGTTGATTTAGCAAACGCTGAAAAGCGAAGATTGTGAAAAGTTGTTATGGATGAGTGTCTACACAGTCAGGCTTTCGCCCGCCGTATGTTTATTTGAGTTATGACATTGAACGAGACATTAAGTGAGCAGAGACAAAACAAATTAGCAGGCACTACGAGGGTCACAAAAGTTAATGAAAATCGGAATTGAATCGGCTTCATGATTAGAGAAATTAAACTTACCGCTTCATCGAAATCGTCTGACATCCCCATTGAAACTTCCACATCGGATTCATCCCAACTAAACGCTTCGCACACATCTTTTTGGCACTTCATCAAACTAATAAAATCGGGATTTGGACCAGTTGAGTAATCGTGACCGAATTTTCCAATTGTCATCAAGCCTTCTAGCTTAAGATTGTTGCATGTTTCAATTATAAATTTACACAATGGAACAACGTTTGAAGGATCAACTCCACTTTTTTCTATAAATTACCCAAGCTCTTATAACTCTTATAACTTCGTTCTTTGGATATTAAATGCAATTCTCATACCTTCTTCATTGCTAGTGTTGACTTGAACAAGTACTTTCAATGGTTCTTTGTTCGGTTTCGTTATTTTCTCCCACGAATTGTTAATCGCCGTTGCTATTCTCTCACTGTCAATCGTCTCCACCATGTACAGTCCCGGCGTTTTGAGAACCTGAGCTTTATGCTTCGTGTAAGCGCAGTGTGGTTTTTCTGTCTCAAAATTCAACTCACCTTATTGACTTGTTTGTGTTGCAAATGACCGATAAAGTGCCATCGAATATCTTTACATTTTTCCAATATGACAGGATTTGTACCTTTCTCTTTCAGTTCTTGAACGTAATTCTCACCAAAATCTCTCTGTCCGGTTTCATATGCCTCTGCAATAAGTTCTACCGGTTTGGTTTTGCTTACTGCTACCAACAACGGTTTTTTCGTTTTTATTACCTAAAATTTGAAACGGTTGGTTCAGTTGAATGTTTATTCTAATTTGTCGCAATTATATTCGGCTATCCTAAGGAGAAAAGAAAGCTCGCAGTTTTAAAATTCATGACGATAAAAGAAATCTATTTCTTCAAAGTTCTGCATTATGTTACGATAGCATCTCATTGAACTGATAAGAACAAAAGCTACGCGGACAGTCAAAAAAATAGATCTACGAAAAAGGTTAATTTACCGGATTTCTTGAAAGAAAGGCTTCGTTTATCCTTCCAAGTATTGATTGAATTCCAAGTTTCACATCAATTTGACTCATATTTCTAATCATTTAAAATCGATTAAAAGTAAACAAAAACTAATAATATGTCAGTGCTTTGTAGTATAAAATCCCCCCGTTATCAGTCGCTCTAATCGATCTGTCAACTTAACGTAACTCTCTCTGTTTCAAGAGGAAGCGGTGGATGTGGCAGTGTAATAGTATATTATAGCCGAACACTGTTGTAGTAATATTATAGGTGTGCGATGTTTACGTAACGTACACTAGCAATATTACTCATAAACAGTGTTCGTCTGTATCTGTACTATGTTTTAACGTGTACCTACTCGGTAAGTTGAAGGCTACAAAAGTATTTCATAATACTTTGTCGAGAGGGCAATATTATAAAACCCATCAGAAGAAACGGCGTAAAAAAGGCCTTCCGAAAGTACAAAATTGACCCCCTCGCGCTAGCATAAGCGCGTTTTTAGTGCCCTAGCTAAGTCCAAGGACTCAAATCCGAAAAAGTATCTTCCATAAAATACCCAGATCTTTCAGACAAAAAAAAATTGTGAAAATCGGAAGAGATTTACTCCAGTTCTGTACAAAAAACACGTATGATCCTAGCACAGACTCGGTTTTAGTGCCCTAGCTAAGTCCAAGGACTCAAATCAAAAAAAGTTTCTTCCATAATTTGTCGGTCATGCCCAGATCTCTAAAACAAAAAGAAATTTGAAAATCGGATAAGATTTACTCGAGTTATTTACAAAAAAGACGTAGGGCCCAAGCGGAGACTCGTTTTTAGTGCCCTAGCTAAGTGCAAGGATTCAAATCCAAAAAAGTTTCTTCGATAAATTAAATTGTCGGTCATATCCAGATCTTTCAAACAAAAAAAAATTATGAAAAGATTTACTCGAGTTATGTACAAAAGCCCAAAAACCACTTAAACGGCCCTAGCTCGGCGGCCCTTGGGCCGACAGTACCCAGATTCAATTCCATAAAACCTATTTTTACCTTTCAGGGAAAATCGGTTGAGTTTTACTCAAGTTATCGCGGTGACGGACGGACGGACATTTTTTTTTATTGCTGATTCGTCATCTAAGGACCATGATCGATGGTCCCCCTCTAGTCCCCGGTCGAAATTGGGGTGGTTACGGGTGATTACAAACGTTATGGTAAATGCATAAGACCCCTTTTCGAATAACTTCTTTCTTCGTACGGGTCTAAAAATGTCCGTCCGTCCGTCCGTCACCGCGATAACTTGAGTAAAACTCAACCGATTTTCAAAAACTTTTTTTCCCTGAAATGTTATTGAAATATCTTTTATGGGATTGAATCTGAGCACTGTCGGCTCAAAGGCCGCCGAGCTAAGGCCGTTTAAGTGGTTTTTGGTCTTTTGTACATACATAACTCGAGAAAATATTTTCCGATTTTCATAATTTTTCGGCATGGTCGAAAATTTATGGAAGTCGAGTCTATGCCAGGGCCACACGTATTTTTTGTACATAACTCGAGTAAATCTCTTCCGATTTTCTAATTTTATTTATCGAAAGGTCCAGGGAGTTGTCCTGTCGAATGTGGCTTGTTACTTTGTTAACTTTATAACATTTGAAGCTATAACATAGAGAACAATTTTTTGCTTATAATAAAGGAGTTTTAGAGAGCGATTTCGTACCATTTCACCAAGTCTCGGGTACTCCTGTCAAAATGAGAGAAAGATAAGAGAAATGAATCGTCATTCCAAAAATTCAAAATAAGAGAAGAGAAATTCAAACTTGTCCGTTCTCTCTCAATTATTCTGACTCATAAGCCCTGGTTTGCACTTAAATAAATATCATGCCATTTTGAAACTGCGCATGCGAATAGAGATCGCAGTTTTAAGACGGAATGATATTTTTTTTAAGTGCAAATCCAGTCTTAATATTTTACAGCAGTCACTGAGAAAAGTTAAAATAAAAATCTACTCTCTGAAACCCGTGTCGACGTTGTCGAATTATTCATTCAAAACTTTTTCAATGACTCAACGAAAGAAACTTGAAACACATAGCGACGGCTTCGATTATATTGCTGGCTCGCGCTGGCTCCATCTTTCATGTGTTGAAACTTTTTTGAAATGACAGCAAAAAAGATTCGATAAAAAAATTTACAAAAACTCCATCGAAATCTCAACTAAAATTAGCTTTCTTGAGTTTCCGCAATGTCTGCCGATATATTAACCAGTTTTGATTCAATTGAAGAGAAATTGCTGAAGGCCAAGTCTAATCTAAAGGGTTTGAATGAGAATATTCGAAGAATTATTGGACGCGAGCCACCCGACAATCAATTAAGGTTATAAATTGTTTTCATTGCTTGATTCTTGATTTCGAAATTTTGTTTTCTCAATTTGTATTCCGCTCACAGAGGTGACAGGAAAAAAAGCTCGAACAATGATCTACGACGAAATGAACGCGGTGAATTCAATCAACAGGAATCAAGAAATCGTAGAGACAGTTCGCCACCACCACCGAAGCGACGACAAATCAATTTTAATTCTGAAACAAAATCGGTGTTCAGTCGTCTGTCGGGACCTCCAAATCGAGACGAGGAAGTAAAACCGAAAATCAATTCACGCGTTATAAGGGAATTGCCCACCAGAGAAGAAATCGTAAATGCACAAGGTAGTGATGCAGCGTCTAGGGCACGAAATCGTCGTATGTTTGGATCACTGTTGGGAACGTTACAAAAATTTTGTCAAGAGGAATCACGATTGAAACCGAAGGAGGAAAAAAAAGCGCAAATTGAGAAAAAACTTGAAGATCAACAATTAAGGGAACGGGAAAATATGAAAAAAGAGCGACAGGATTTGTTTTTAAATCGTAAGCGACAACAGATGGAAATAAAAATGTTGGAAACAAAGATGTTGCGCTTGAAGGAGTTGGCTATGTGGGAGGAGTCGAAAAAACCACTGGCAAATTACATCAAAACAAAAGCAAGACCGCGAATTTATTATCTGCCCAAAGTATTGGATAAAAAATCCGAAAAGAAGCTGGCTGATTCTCGCGCCAGTTTGGAAAGTAAGTGTGAATATGAACGACTTTTTTGAGGTCGTAATTCAAAATTTCCGTTCACAGAGTCAATAGCGAAGAAACGTAGTGAGGTTAATGAAGAAATAGCCAACATTGACAGTCGATTTGTTGCGTCGCGAGCCCAAGATAATAATGGGATAAACGACGAACAAAAGCACAACGAAACAACGCCTACAAAACATAATCGCAGAACCTCACATGAAGACGATGACAACGACAGCAATTACAATTCAGATGAGGAATTACTTGCAATTCCAAATAATGAGAGCCATTTGGCGCCAGATATTTCAATCGTTAAAAAGGAACAAGGTTGGTTTGTCCAGATGTGTTTTTGGGACGTATGGTAAAATTTTTCATTGCAGACCATTCGACAGAAAGTCGTAAATCAAACAACGACGATTCAAATTTATCAGCTGAAATAACGCCACTGATTCAACCGAAAACAGAGAAGTTGCATGAAAAGTCGGTTCGAAACGAAGAAAAAAACAGCGTCACAATCAAATCTGTGACAGAATGATGAACACAGTTATGTTGTGCACATAGTTCGAGATTTGGTTTAATTTTTTTTTTCTTTTACACCATTCAAAATTTCATTAAAGCAAATACACTGTGCAAGCTGAATAATGATCAATTAATGATTCTTAAAAGTTCAGTGGACGTTTTTTTCCAGTGAAAGAAATTCATTATTTATCACCAGCAATGAAGAGGAAGGAAGGATGATTTCGATTTTGTACTGATCTTATATTTTACCGTGAATATAAAGTGGATTTACAATTGACAATCAACTTGTAGAGATTTTCGGGAAAAATGTATTAAGAAAAGTTCTCAAAGTACAGAAATGTTACACTCCACTGGTAGTGGTTAGAGATGTGCGTTAAAGAGAAACTCTAATGGCATCCCGCAAAGCATCACAGGTATGACAGTTCACAATAGGAACATAACTCCGTATAACTCCTTTTCTCAAAGCACTTTTTCGTATGCTGGGTTGATACTATGAATTTTTTTTTCTCCATTTACGATGCACTTTTCAAACGCATCAACATTTTCGTCATTTCTGGGATATCTTTAAAATTGTGTGTCAGTGTCATATACGTGATATAGAGTAACAAAAGCGACGCGTCCAATTACACCCGATGTGTATACCAGAAATGAAGTTGATTTTGCTTTTTGACAATCGAACTGAAGTCGAGCTTCTGCGGACGGACTTCTGCGTTCCTAGGGTCTTCTTGAAATGTTACAATTAAAAATGTGAACTTTGGCCTGCGTGTAAATACAAGCTACAAAACCAACCAACTGGCACAACACACGCCTAATTAGATTTCTCGATTGTATAACACGAAACGGTTAAACAAGAAATTCTTACGGGACTATGCATCTAAAAAGAAAGATCTTGCCAGGTATGACGGACAGGGAAGGATACAACTGTCATTTGCATTGATTTATTGAGTATTGTTAGTGCTATGTTGTTAAGTCTGTGTTCTGGACGTTTCGCGATTTTATTACCGTGAGTCTATGAACAGGAAACACTGAATGCACGAGCAAAATCAAGTACATCATTCTAATTACCCAATTTTATTGATAGAAAAGCGCGTCAAAAAAGTTCTTAGTGCAAAAAAAGGGCATTTGAAGTTCCAACCAGATTCAGGTTGTCAAGATCTGAGACAAATTGTTTCCAAGACTTTTGGTTATGATATCCGTTATATTATCTGATAACGGTCTATACGTCAGGATTGACCTCCTTGTTCGTAATTGTTCCCCGAATGAAGTTTTAGAGATGTTGAGATGTTTCTTTCTTTGATATGTACGAGGTTGGTTTAGTGATCTTGATTTTCAAAATATTCCCGTCTAATGAGCTTGGCGCAGTATGAGTTGACACCTGTGTTTTTCCCAGTGGAGTATGAACGGGGAGTAGGCTAATTTTACTTAGGGCTAACAACAGCCCCCATCGCCCGACTTGTGACTGGACTAGCTAGTCAATGTAACGCAGTTGCGAAATGACTGCGCCAGGACGCTACAATCATCGTCGCTCGGGATATTTGTGATGAAATACCTGTGAGACTCAACTTAAAAAGTTACTTCGATTTAGATAGGGTTAGGGTTTTACTTTACAATATTAGGATTTAGCCCTAATAGGGGTAGCAGCAGCAGACCCTTATACCTTACTGGAGGTGGGGAGATCGGGAGATAAGCCAGGTCGAGCCTTAGACTGTTCAAAAATATCGCCCAATCAACAGGCCCGGACTTACTATACTGGGCAATCGGGGCACCCGATTGGTTTTTAGCTTTTCCCGGGCAGGTCCTTTATAAATAATTGTCTTTGTTGACTTTATCAAGAGAGAAAAATTCTGAGAAAAATATTTCATAAATTCGTATTAATTAGGTAGATATTCAGTTTAAGTAATTATAAGCTCGACTGTTTCGTTTTATAACTTAGATACTTAATCAGACACCGCTAGTATACTTACTTACTTAGCAGCCGTACTAACCCAAGCGGGTTTTGGCTGACTCCACAACTCGTCTCCACCCTAATCTGTCCAAGGTCGAAGTTCTAAACTCTCTGACTCCCAATTTTCGCGAATCTTCTTCGACGCCGTCCAACCATCTCTTCCGGGGTCTACCTCTCGCTCTGTTATTGTCGAATCTCTTTTGCAGAGCTTGGCTGATTTGATCGCACCGATTATTGTATCTTCCCCAAAGAGTTCAATTAGTTCTCTGTTTGTCCTTATCCTCCACCTTCCTTGTTCGTTGATAATATCATATAATATCGATCTCAACATTTTGCACTCGAAGCAGTTTAGCGTTTCTCCTGTTTTTGTGTTAGAGACCATGTTTCACAGGCCTATGTGACAATGGGGCGGATGAAGGTTCTGTAGAGGTACATTTTCGTGTTTCTGCTCAGCAAGGTGCTCCTGAACCATTGCTTAAGGACGTAGAAACACCTGTTCCCTTGGCTGAGTCTCGTTTTGAGTTTTTCTTCTATATCACTGCTATACACTCAATCAAAATGAATTCAAAAAAAATTTCACACTTTCCAAAGGATCCGACCGGTTTTTTTGGGGGGGTTAGGTCTGCTGTAGCCGAAAAAAAAACGCACCTGAATTTCCTTTTTACAAAATTTTCGCCTGTGGCGCTACACCCATGCGATCAATTACTACAGATCTTACAGATCCCAAAATTTCACATGCGGCGATAAAACCATAAATTTACCCGTGTAAATACAGACAATCCCTTTGCGGCGCCAAATTTAAAGAACAATTAAAACTCAAATTTGTTCGCCTGACATTTAAGTCGCTAATTGAGAGTAGCTGCCTGCGTTGCAAGCAAAACATAATAAATCATTGCGTTCGGTATCAAAATTTTGGTCTGACTATAACACTTCAACGGGTTAGCTCAGTGGTAACTTACTGGCCACCAAGGAAATCCGGGCTCAATCCTGGTGGGGACAAATTCTGTAGGATCTTTCTTCAATGTAACGTTCCTAGGCACACCCAGGCTTCATAATATGGGTAGTTTGTAAATTTGGTGCCGCAAAGAATCGTACATAGAAGAAAGGCAAATATGACGTCAGCCATATTCTACGTCCATCACCCTCCAGGGATGTAGTCTTTTCGGTTTTAGAGAACCTGAATGGAAATTGGCATTCACCTATATGAAAATTGGCATTTACCTGAATGGAAATTGCCATTCACCTGAATGAAAATTGCACTTGGTCCGATCGCTCTTACATTCATTTGCCTTCCTTACATTCATGGACCCATTTTACGACGTGTATGTGGCAATGCTTCTGTGGACCCATAAACGCTCCAAACCCCTGTGCGCCTTTTTCCAGACGACAGGTAAAAAACAAAGAAACTTAAATTTTTCATTTTTCAGTCAAAGGAGGATGTGAGGGAGCCGTGCACGCAACCAGAATATTTATCGAATGTAATTCTGGAGCTGAATTGATTATAAAAATTGATGTACGAAATGTGTTCAACAGTGTGCTGCGAAAGGTGATGTTGCGGAAAATGAAGGAAAAGTTCATTAGAATTTATCCATACGTTTGCCAATGCTATGCAAATCATTCCAATTTTTTCGGAAATAGTACCCGACAATTTTTGCTGCCAATCAAATAAAGAAGACTTGGAATTCGTTGAATGTCAGACATTGTACTGCCCGCTTTCATTTCATCATTCAACAGCTCATTTTTGATTTGATTAACGAAATTATTGCAAAATCATTCATTTCGAATTACTACGACTTCGATTTTGCTTTGGATTATTGAACAGTCCTGCATCCAAACGCAGCATTCCTGATCAGAGCAAATTTGTAGGAGTCATAGGATCTTCCATTTGTAATTAAAACTTAGCTAGCGTTAGGCGCGTATCAGAATTCACGTTAAGCATATGGTCCAAAAAATGCCTTCCGCTAAAACACATTGAAGGGGTGAAACGGCATTCTAAGCCCTGTTAGTTTCCGCGCTAAGTTCATCATAGATGGCACTATATTTGTGTGCAATTTACTACTGACACAATAAAAACTTCGGTAACCAAAGGATCTCTAAGAAGAATCCACGTGAGAAAAAAGCTCACAAAAAATTACGGAACAGAAGTTTTCTTCATTATCCGACCATGACCGACATCATTGCAATTCGATCCAAACAAAAACACAAAATCGGTAAAATTTCACAGTCACCCCATTTAACATTTAATTCACAAGCTTGACAACACGAAACCGAGTCAACAACTGAGAAAAAATACTACTGCATGCTAGCCACCCCTAGTGGACGTCCAAATTCTTAAACAGAGGAAAACAGAAAAATCAACAAATTCAAAAAATCGTTTAAAAGCGTTCCTTTATAGAGGAAATTTGAAAGTGCGGTCGCGGCTTTCATTTTAACGAATTTCACGGGAATTTGCATTCATTTGACTCGTTACTGCTACCAGAAACATTTTTACCTGGATGTCCATAACTGGTCCAATAACCCCTTCCTCCATCAAGTGTCCACTTGCGTCCGTTTTTACTGAAACAACCCCAGCCCCAATCAAGGCAAAAGTTTTCGATCGATAAAAATAGCCCTTGGAAGTCCCTTAATCAGCTACTTGGTGTGCTCGGGACCGGCAGTCAATTCAGGAGAGACTCAAAATTTGTATTCAAAGTAAATATATTTCAATAAAGTTTTTCAAATATCTAAAAGAAAACATAAAAAAATATACAAAAAATAAAAAATATCGTCCTATCTCTTTAGAATGATAAAATGATCAGATTACAAGAATCTTGTGCCGTTGATTTTTCTTACGTTTCATAAATAAATATTAAAAGAAAGAAAAAGAAAACATAAAATTAGGTTCGTCCACGTATCTCGTTTACAGACTGCCGTAAAATATAAATTGAAGAAAATAACTTTGCTGTTTTTTAGACAATAAAAATCTCATGTAAAGTAAAAAAATTGAAGAACATCGATTTCTCTTTAATCGCGTCGATCTTTTTGCTGACCAATCTGTGCCATTGTGATGTACTGTCGCACCAATCGTGAAATCTCATGCGCTTGTTCGGTTTGTACACGAATGACGCGTTGCTGCATCAAATTTCCAACTTTCATGTCTAAGAAAAGTGCCCCATCCTCCGATCGAACCTACGGAAAATTATACAACGATAAGTTGTTTGTTCGCAAAAGGCCAACACATCCCAAGTTACCTTTCTAGTAGAAATAATTTCCATAAACGGCCAATGTTGCAATGTTTCATGTGTATTCGGATCGAGGAATAAAATACCTCGACGATTCAACGCTAAAATTAAATCTCTCCACATTGGATTTGCTTCTTCAGCTGGACTGTCTTCTGACCAGACACGTTTTACAGCAAAGAAACTACTGCCGAACAATGCCCAATTGGAGAGAACATTTAAAAATTGTGCCTTCACTTGTCCCGGAGCCAGACCGGCAATAGATGGCCATGCAGACTGAACTAATGCTACCCATTGAGCTGGTCTCAATTCTCTAATGCCCAATGCTGGCTTCGGCAACAAGAATTTGATCTCCTTCATTGCTGGCACATGATTCAAATCTGCAGCGCGATGAAGTAATGCAGCGATGCGAGCCATATCGCGAACAACATCAGGATTCGGTGCACCGCCACTCGGTAACTCCAACAGAAGTCCTTCCAAATAATCAGGTGCTACTTGATTGAATAAGACTTCGATATACAATGGTGTCGGCGCTGGATCACGTTTCAATTGGAAGTGCCAAACGGAACGACAGAAAATCAGATAAAATGGTTGACCCGATTTCAATAATTCCGTTGTTACATCGAGAATGTATTCATCAGCGGCTAATGGCATTGTGAATGCATCGCCTTGAACGATACAGTAAAGTGAAAATTCTTGCTGTTCGGTTGGAGATTCGATTCCAAGAAGCGAACACAATTCAGCTATGACATCGGCTACCACCGTAGAGCAGCGAGTGTTGACGACCCGTTCCGCACCACCAGGTAAACGATAAATTTGCCGGCGAGCGGATCTAAGAACGATATTTTGATTAAAAGAATAATTGACTTTCGGTCGTTTAAGATATTACCTTCCTGCTGATACAGCTGTTACTTCTTCTACACTTGGCACATTCTTTCTTCCACCACAACGAGCTGTTTTTCGTAAATTTGTTAGACAAACAGCTGCCGTTCCATGACATGAACGCCTGCGATCTGATGCTGCAGCTGTTAAGTGTTCCAAAAGGTATGGCTTCAAAGCATCCGAACAGCCGAAATAAGCAGCTAGAACGCTCAACAATCGCCAAGCCCGTTGGGAAGAATCTGAACATGGTGATCTGTTTGCTGTTGTTTGTTTCATTAGTTGACAATAAACTTCGTCGCGTAGAGTAAGATGTTTGTGACAGTGCTAAATAAAGAAAATTAAAACGTTTGTAATTGTTTGTGACTTGTAATTATCAATAATTACCATCAAAACCGTGTAGACACATTTCACTTCTGTTAATTCCGGATCTGGTGGTAAATCTCCACAGTATCTAAGTATACAATCGAAACATTCCAATGCCAGAGGTGACAGATCGGGTGGCAGACGTAATAATGGAGTTCGTATCGGTGTACCTTGCCATTTTACTAAATCTGAATGTGGTTTCGATGCAGTTGATAATCGTTTTTCAGAGCGTCCATTCTTTGGATGTTCCTCTGTGATTTGACTAAACAGGCAGAAAGATTTGTATATTAAGACGAGTTATCGCTTTGCGTTTAAGTATGGGCCGACAAATATGGCCGATTCTAAATGTTAAAAGTCAAAAAAAGATTGGGCTCAACCGGGATTTGAACCCGGGACCTCTCGCACCCAAAGCGAGAATCATACCCCTAGACCATTGAGCCGATGGTGTTAGAAACATAAAATTTGAATTTCAACTTTAAAATAAAACCACTTGACCATCAGTTTCGATGAAGACGAATAAAGAAGAATAGAGAAAGGTGCGTCGTCTGAATGAATCAAGTTGAAAAAAACTCATTTACATTATTAGTGCCATGTGACATTGAATCTCATAAAAAATACTTTTAACGGCGATATGGAGAAGAAATATCTTTATGTTTATGATTCAATGCTACAATCATAAGCGGCTCAATGGTCTAGGGGTATGATTTTCGCTTAGGGTGCGAGAGGTCCCGGGTTCAAATCCCGGTTGAGCCCGTGATTTTTTTTTTTTTTTCTTTTCGTAACAAACTATTTGGAAAGCTTCGAATGGTCAACGAGATAAAACTTTTTAATAAGAAATCTTTTCGATAAGGTTTTTTTTTGTCAACGTTGCAATCAGGGCCTAATATTTGGGAATTAATTCCCAAAAATTCCCAAAAAATTCCCTAAAATTCCCAAAAAATTCCTAAAT
>WJQU01002136.1:0-32536 GCA_029228625.1 Pseudolycoriella hygida | reverse complement strand
TTGGGGTGACGCTTAAAGCTTTGAAACGCAAAAATTCTTTTGGAATGTTTTCATTTTTGATTAAAAAAATGCGTCACAAATGCCGGACAAACCAATGTAATAATTTTTCTACGCTTTCAGCTGTCATACGCAAAAATTTGATTTCCTGTTCAAAAATACGCCATACATAATGATAAATTTTTGCGTTGTGAAAGCTGAAAGAACACAAAAACTATAACATTGGGGGGTCCGGCATTTGTGACGCATTTTTTTAATCAAAAATGAAAACATTCCAAAAGAATTTTTGCGTTTCAAAGCTTTAAGCGTCACCCCAAATTGATATCAGTTGTTTTGGAAGGAGGAAGACGGACTTGCGTCACATTTCCCTTTTAAAAGGGTTTTTGTTGTGATTAATTATAACCCAAGGTCGGTCCCTTTCCTCTCCAAGGCCATAAACTTGTCTTTAACAACTTTCATATTTCGTCCAAGTATGTCCAGGTCATCTGCGGAACCTAGCAACTGACTGGACTTGGTCGAGGCAATTCGTTATTTTCTTCGTTTCGGTTGAGCGGTGTGTTCAGATTAAGCAATTCCTTAAAGTACTCAGCCCATCTCGCAATGCGCCTTTCCTCATCTGCTAAGACGTATCCATTCTTGTCCACTGACTGTAACCGTTTACTTTACGATAGAAGTTCCTAGTTTGCCTCCTATTGTGGCGCTCTCCACATTCCGTCTAGTTTGATTCCAGACATCGTCTATGCTGTGTTGTTCGTAACCATTTCTTCATTAATATTTCTCTGCAAACTATCTATGTATTTGCGTTCAATTGTTTCTGCAGTTTGTCAACGTCCCACTTTTTCAATGCCTGTTGTCGGTTGTGTTGGACCGATATGCGATACCTAACAACCATTTTCATCAAGTAGTGATCGGAACCAACATTTGGTCCTCTACAGCTTCTGACATCTGATATATTTGAACAGTGACGGCCATCTATCAAAACGTGGTCAATCTGGTTTTTGGTTTGTCCATTTGTGGATGTTTTTATTTTCGAAATAGGTACTGCTGGCAACCATGTTTCTTGATGCTGTGAAATCAACTTCTCGCGTTCCATTGTTGTTCGAGCTCTCGTTAATGCTATATTTGCAAATTGTGGGACGATAAATGACTTCACCACCTGTTTTGGCATTAAAATCTCTAAGCAAGCATCATTACATATATCGCCACCAGCTTCTCGAAAAATAGCTCTTTCGTCTATTATCCTTTTCTTCCCTCCCATCTCTAGTGCGGACTATTTGAATGGCTCTAAGAGCAATTTTTGCACTATTTCGTGAATATATAAGCAACAAACTTTTATGCACCCTCAAATCACTTTGTCGCATTATATAATAATCAATTGTACAGAGCTGCAAAATTAATGTTTTTTGTTATTTTAATCAATTTAATTGACAAAATCATTGAATTATATGTGAATACAAATTGTTTTAAATATCTTCGATTTGTTTTTGTGTGTGCCCGTGATCTTTAAGTTTTCCTTTTTTATGTATCATCGTAATAATCGTCACATAACATAAGAGTTTACTTTCATTGCTCAATATTCTTAAATGTTAAAATTATTTTCACTGTGAGGTCTGGGCTCAATAGCAAATCAAACGAAATGAACGAAAAATTACTAAAGAAATTGACCAAATAAAAAAAAGATATTGAAGTTAGAACCTGCAAGAAAAATACCAGTTTTTGGTTACAACAACTGCACTGCAGGCTTGGTGTCTTCTTCTGGGCATCTTTGCCAACGATAGATAAAAGTTACAAAATTGCATAAGAAACACGGCTACAGTGATGTGTTTTCGTTTTCTATTCTACCACACGCTATAAGCTCATTAAATTGATTTCTTGAGGCTAGTAGAATTGGAACCTACAAGTTCGAAACCAAGTGTGAGACAGTGACGCTTCCATTCGCCTGCGAATTCGGTTATCAAATGAATTGTTCTTTACAAGTGGATGCGCACGGCAAATAATTAAAAATATGTTTTGCAACTAGAAAAGTCGTGTCGAAATAGTTATTTTCTTAACGCATGTGAAGAAGCTTTTCTGGCGAGCCGGAGGCGAGTTTCGGAATCACACGAGCATAAGAAACAGTATTTAGCCATATTTCAACACTTTAACTATTTTTTGTACTAGTGGGAAAAACCATGTCTGGCGACACAAACTTTCATTTTTTTCGCTCAATTGAAATACCGTTCATTGTGTTCCAAACACTTTAACGTTACAAAGATATGTGAAGATTTTTTGTTCGAATTATTCTTATTTTCATAATCCGGTTTTTACGCATACTTGCTCCAATCATTAATAAGGTGAATCAAGAAATTTTTTTTCTTTGAGGAAAAATCGAAAGTAAAAATAATTTTAAAAATAAATAAATTGCATTTTCGTTTAATTTGATTTTGGTTGCATTCGAAAAGAAACTTAACATGACTTTATTCAATAATTATTTGCTTTAGGTCACTCAACGCTCGAATTACATAAACGATCTTTATGCTTCAGATAATTTTTAAAATCTTTGTTAATTACACACCATCGATACATTCGTCAATTTTCAATTAAGGAAGACATCATTTTATTGACTAATTAGAAATGTCTTAAATACACGCAATGCTATAAAACGAATCAATTGCCCGTTTAACAACAACACCCAAAAAATACTCATTGTCAGCAACGTTACATACCGCTTCATTCATACACTCGAAAATATTGTTAGACCTTTCCAATGGTACACCTGGTGATCGATTGGTATAGCAAAATAGAAAAGATTTATCTTGTGTTGGTTGGTATACAAATTATATCTGTAATGAGATCAGAAATGTATAGCAACATTTAATTAAAGCGATAAGCAATCTTTTTGACTTATGTTGATTGTGGATTGGATCGATAGAAAGAAGGAAGTTATCTCACCGGACTTTTGGTCAGTGTAAATGAAAAACAAATTACAATTAAATGATGAAACAAAAGAAAGAAGCTCTTCCTTGATTTATTACATCGAAAGGTGTACGTGATTGAAAGGTAAATAATGTCCGATGAATTCGGGCACTACACAAGTGTAGGAGAAATGTGAATTTTGTAAGGTTTTATGAAAATTACTCAACTGCAGGGTTGTATTCACCTTCCTAGCCCAAGAAATTTTTTTGCTATGTTTTAGGTCATTTCCATTCCAGATCTACATATTATTCAATACAACGGGATTCATACGCTAAGCATACGTTTTTCATCCCAATAATAACGAAATAGTCATTTACATCCCAAGGTCTACTCGTTTTCGCGTTATGTATACAGTTTTTCATGCTTGCTAAAAGAACCGAAAGTACTTTTAGGTCCTCGTAATTTACATGCCTGTGACTCGTAAAAACACTTTTGCATGTCAAACTATCTGCATGATCATTGTACATAAACTTTTTTTTTCTAAATTTTTTTACATTTTTTAATCAATGTAACGATTGTCAAAACTAATTCACTTGTAATCTCTACGGAACTTGGAATCAATCTTAGAATACAACTCATTACGTGCCAGCTTTAACCGCCTTTAATACGTAGAGATTTGAAAAGTGTCGAATGACCTTTCATAGTTGGGTTTACTCAACAACAAATTCTCTGAAGTAATTACGAGTTTTTGTGCTCCCTCACATAACCGGAAATTGTTCTCCGTAACTACCGCTCATGATTTAACCGAATTGCTTTCATTAGATAGAACGGGTAAATCGACATGTGCGCAGCAGTTTAAATCGAACTAAAAGCCTCACATTACATAGTTACAATATGTTGGCATCTGTCACAATACACTCTCAGGGTTAGAGTAAGAAATGTTTCATACAAAACTTCAACAGATGGCACTTCGCTATTCCAATCAATACCTCTAACCGAGACAAATAGATATGTCAGCGCTTTGTCGATCACGTTCGTCAGCATATCAAGGTGCATGACTTGACTGAAGATTGACACTAGATGCCGAAATGTTGATCTCTTCTAATTATCTCCATAACGCAACTGTTCTAGATGTGTTAATGTCTGAGCGTAGTGTCAGTGACAAAACAATTCAAATAAGAGCTTACACGTTCATAGTAAAAGTAAAACGTAATGAGTTGCATCGGTTGTATCCTAAGAAGAATAAATTATGAATCTGTTTTTTCATAAAAATAAAAGAATCTGACATTTTCATACCATTCGCCATTGAAATTGAAAGCTCATAAAGCTCTTTGTACTGTCTTCTGGTGTAAACTAATGATGTTAACGGCGTGGTAATGCAGTTTATAGCCTAAACGTTTAAAAAACCCCGTACTCACAAACGATAAGTCGCTTTGCCCAAACTCTCTATTGAAGAGTACAACGTTTGTTAAACAATTGGGCCATAAAATATATTACCACACCGTTTACATCACTAGTTTACACCATAATACAATAGAAAGAGCTTTCGGAGCTTTCAATTTCAATGGTGAGTGGTCATAATTTTCGTATTAAATACGGTGATGCCATGATAGACTTTTCCCCCAATTAAGATGAAGTAAAGTTTTGCTTGTGACGGATTCCCAAGTCAAAACTTAAAAAAATTCGTTCACCACTACCCATTGAAAACATAAAAAGAAATTTGGCAAGACAACCGGCCAAGGAATGTTCTTATCTTTGTCTTTTGCTTATTGCGAAAAACGTGGTTACTACCACGTTACACACACAAATAGATTTTTACCGCACATATTGTAAAGTGTCCTACTCGTCTTCGACTCGTGTAAGAAACATTAAAACTGATGCGGTAAAAATCATCCTTGTGTAACTAGTAAGAGAAGCTACTATATTGTGCAATAACACCATAACATGAACTACACTACAATGTGTACCCAATTGTTTATTGATTGTTCTTTGCATTTCTCATCAATTCGAAACTAAATTAATCGATACATCATCGCCGTTTCTATGCTTTGAAATGAAAGGCGTGTGCCGATCTAGTTTTTACTTTCATTATTCATAAATGAGACCTAAAAGATCACCTGTTTGCATTACGCTTGAATTCTTTTGATCGTTAGCAAAGTTCATAATATATTTTACACAATATTTGATTGAATTAAAAAAGAAATTACAACAACAGCAGACAATATTTCAATTAATTCGTATTCAATATTTTGAATGATAGATGGTAGGAAAAGTTTCTACACTGATTTTTACGTTTCGGTAACCATCAAGTTTGTTTTGACGATTCATCCAAGATAAAAGAAACATTCTGACCACTTTCGTCAATATATGAGTCATCTCTCTCAATTCTAAAGTTGTTTCATTCCGGGGATTAGTCATTTTTCACTAAAACATTGAAAAACGTGTTCTCTAATATTTTATTCTTTACAACTTTGTCTTTGACAGTAAATCTCTGTATTGTATAGTTAAGCAAATATTGACGAAAGGCCACCTCCTCCCATGGCCGAGAAACTGAATTTCATCCATTCCATGAGATCAAATGTTTTCATTTGATACCAAAATGTTATACTTGCTGATGTGAGTTATTTGCGAAAACGTTTCAACGACATTTTAGGACACTTCTTTGACCATATCTCCGAAACATTTGACCGATTTTGCTCCTCTTTGAACTTGAATCATGAGAATTCAGGGGAAAATGTTTAGGGGATCGGTTGAGCAAAAAAAATGTCCTGTTGTCGGTCCGACGCCATATCCCTGAAGTTATTATACCAAGATTGTCATACCATGATAATTTCAAAATACATTTTTCTTGTACTTGTACATACATCATACGACGAAAATACGAGAAGCCGACGATAAACAGATCCCGCACCCTAAGCGACTGACGATGAATGGCAACCTCATCCCTCACAAAAACTCGGAGAAATACCTCGGACTGAACCTCGATGCCAAAGCTAATTGGATCGAGCACACTAAAACCAAAATAACAGATTTGAACATCCGATTTGGAAAAGTCTATTGGATATTGAACCGCAAATTGCTGAAATACAATCAAATTCTGAAACCAATCTGGATGCATGGTATCCAATTGTGGGGATGTGCGAGCAAATGCCATATAAAGTCAATCCAAACATTTCAAAACAAAGTGCTAAGAACTATCATTAACGCCCCCTGGTACATCAGACGTCATCGGAATGATTGCAACAAAACATGAAAACAGACTCATCCATCATGAAAATACAGAGGCCATTCGCTTACTAGAATACGCACAGAACACAAGGCGACTCAAGTCAACCCTCCAGTTCATTCATTATTATTGTTAAAAAATATCATTCATCGTTTTCTTTAATGATCTATGTATAATTGGGCGTGTAGCCTGTCCATCAGATCAATAAATAAATAAATAAATACAAACCACCAAGCCACATGAACTCGTCAATCGTCAGGAGTAGTTACATCAACAACTCTACAACAAAATCACTCTCAGACAAAGTGCAAAGACTATCAACGTTGTGAAATTTTAAACTAAACTCAGATGTATATTAATGGTTGGCCATTTTATGACCATCAGATTTCATAAAAAACTTTACATAAAAAAATCTTGGTATAACTTCAGGGATATGGAGTCGGACGAAAGACAGAACATTTTTTTTTTTTTTGCTGATTCGTCATCTCTAAACGATTATAAAAATAACCTCTACCCTATATGTTACAACGGGTCCAATAATAATTTTGCGCTCAAATGTGGACAAAAATCTAGCGTTGTGTAGGGTTATTGTGACCGAACAAATACTATGTGTACGTAACCAGATACTTTTCTTATACTTTCGCATTGACATTCCAATTTACTGTATCACAACTGAGTTCCCTAAAACAGATTAACTTTCATCTCATCTTTACGAACTGCAATGCCATTTCGATGGTAAAAGTTACTAACAGCGAAAACAGTAACAAAACCCACATTCAAAGCAAAATTACAATTTCATAAGAGAATCCATGCGGAAAAATATTGTTCAGCTTATTATTACTTTTCAAATAAATCCATGGGATTTATCACAAAATCATAAGTTTTGAAATTGCTCCATTCTAAAGCATTTAATAAAAAGTTTAACTCATCAATTAAATACCACAACTCAACTGAACCATAAAGAAAGTGACATTGACTATGAAAATGTTGCAAATTGCATATTTATTTGTAGACAAATTTCTTTTTCGTTAATATTTGTAATGATTCAATGTCCAGCACAAAAATCGTACGAAAATCTACTTTATGTCTTAAACACCATATGAAGTGTACTCACTTCCACTTTCGTTACGTAATTTACATGAAATATGTTCAAAACTTAATTATCCAAATGCGCAATTAAATATGACTTTTGGTTTTACTGCGAACATTGCATTACCATGATCTTGGGGTTTTTAATGTCCGGCACCGTGTCTTCAACAAATAGAAACAATTAGCCAAACTAATAACTAAATTTTTATTTACAAAAAATGGAAACATTAAAAATGTACATTTAGCCTAAGAGCATAGGAAACAACAATAAATAAAATATATATTTTCTTCGATTATAGAACTACGCAACCGCTTCAAAAATTCTTTCGTTGTAACTGTAAAATATGACAAGGGAACGAGAGAAATCCGTCTGCGAATCAGGCCATACAATTTACAATATGGCATAACGACAGGCTGACAACAGATTCTATTTTAATGCCCCGACGCGGAGGAATAGTCAATGGTATTGTATGCAGGGGTTCCGTACGATTCACTTGGCTGTTGATAAGATGAATGACTGGAATATCCTCCGCTTTGGATTGGGGCACCATATTCTTGACTAGGTGCTGAATATTGTTGTGTTGAACCTGAATTGTACTGATGATCAGCACTGGACGATTCGACATGTGCACCTAAAAATGTTGATGGACGGAATGGAGCTGTGGACGAAGATGATGATGAGTGATACGTTGGTTGAGTAGAAACAGCAATTGGTTTGCTAATATGAGGTTCTGGTGCTGAATGTGTATTGAATCCTGTCGAAGCGGAAGAGTAATGCCTCAACCCTTTGATGCCAACTGCATAAGATGGTACCGAGTCTCGTCCATTGTGTGAGTTTGCGTGAGAGCCTCCAAGACCGCTAGAAGAGCCAATACTTGAGCTAATTGGTGATCCGCTCGAAAATGATGGAGGTCCATAAGAACCGGATGGGGGTCCATAGGAACCTGATGGAGGTCCATAGGATCCTGATGGAGGTCCATAGGATCCTGATGGAGGTCCATAGGATCCTGATGGAGGCCCATATGATACTGATGGCAAACCATAAGACATCGATGGTGGAGCGTGCGACATAAATGGAGACCCGAATCCGAAAGACATTGGACCGAATGAGCCTGCTGGCCCATGACCGAATGAACTTGGGCCTCCAAAACCACCAAACGAACTAGAAACGCCATGTGAGAATGGACCTGAAAAGCTTGGTCCACTAGAAAATTTACCGAAGCCGCCAAGGTTACTTGGTCCACCAAAACCAGAAAATCCCCCATGTCCAAATCCTCCCTGACCGCCTCCAAATCCTCCGTGACCGCCTCCAAATCCTCCATGACCGCCTCCAAATCCTCCTTGGCCAACTGAAAATCCTTTAGTGTAACCACCAGCAAGACTGTTTGATCCACCAAAGCTACTTCCGAATAATCCTTTCGAATTTGAATTAAAAGACATATGACTTCCGATTGGATTGGGAACACCATAACTTCCAGATGGTGTACTATGTGACGAAGGAACTCCGTAAGTTACAGAAATCGGTCTCTGTCCTTTGCTGGAAGAAAATGATCCATGACTCATAGAATGTCCACCCGAATTTCCTTTAGAATAGCCGAATGACTGCGAATTGCTGAAGCTTCCATAACCGCCCGCCGAAAAGCCGAGTCCACCGGATGTCATTGATGATCCACTATATCCACCAGACGATGGAGCTCCGTAAGTAACAGACGGTGAAATATGAACTCCTGACGATCCTCCAAAATTGCCATGTCTGCTAGATTGTGGAACTCCGTACGATACGGAAGGAGCGGAGTTGTGAGATTGAATTTGACTGATCTCAATTGTGGCGCCTTGACCACCATGTGATGAACCTCCGAAACTATTTGCAGACAATCCCGAGGGATGGGATTGTTGGTAGCTCGCGGTATTTATACCACCAGCTTGTGATCCATCAACAATTATTGCAGACAGCTCATGTCCGCCATGATTGTGAGGTGACGAATCACTGTGTCCGAATGACTCTTCATATCCTTGCAATGATGACCCATGACCACTGTCTCCAACCGACGATGGATATGAAAGTCCATGGTTTTCAGCACCACTATGACCAATATTTAAAGAGGAATCAATTTCACCGGTATAAACGTTCTGATGACTACCGACTGATGGAACACCATAACTCCTGGATGGAGCGTAAGAAATTTGAGGAGCAGAAGATTGATGGTAGCTACCAGATGCTACTTCGACTGATGGAGAAACAGAAATTTGTTGATGTGAATTGGATCCTGGATAAGCAATAGGGGCCTCCCGTTTGTCTTTTGTTGCATCCGTTATTTTTCCCTTAGCTAGAATCGGTGAGATGAAGAAAACACACGAAACAATAATCTAGAATAGAAAGTTAGACCAAATCTTAGACCAATTAGCACAAATATCACAAAAATCACGTCTCACCGGCAACTTCATCGTTGAAATATTTATAGAAACGAAAATCACTAAATCCCTTTTGATACGCTCAAGTTTATTTGTTGTGTGGATTCGTGTCGCTTTTAATTATAAATGGCATGAAACTTCCAAAATTCAAGTGCTTTTATATGCGGGCCTTTTACTTGTTCTTCTACCCAAACCGAATGGTATGAAGAAAATAAAATGTAATAAAGTAGAGTTGCATATGAAAACATCCGGACGTATGGACAAAATTGTTAAATTTTACAAGTACATGAAGAAGTATAAGGTTATACCACACAACGAAATAAAAATATAGACGAAAGTAAAAATCTGTATCACAATTACTCGCATAGTGCGCTCCCACTTTATTTATTGCAAACCGCAAACGATGTATGTTTTGTTCGATCAAAAAAATCGTTTCACAAAATTGTTATTAGGCAACGCTAAAATACCTACCCGTTGTTATGCCGACATAGTACTCTTACTGGACCATTGTGGAATTGATGGTGTCAATTTTTTTTCTTCTAAAGTTATGTAACACTCGCGAAATTTTATTACTTTACTAACAAAAAAAGAATTAGAACACCAGAGTTAAATAATTGTTTTTTTTTTTATTTTCATTTCTTTCGATCCTCTATGGGTATGAGGTGAGGACAAGGTCACTCTATGAAACTCACATTAAATAACAATTTAACTTTTATTGAATGTAAAATTAAATAAAATTTGTAATTGAACATTAAGATATTTTTCTTACAAAACCATGTATAGAGTTTGTGAGAAAAATTTAAAAAAAACTTCTTTTAGTTTTGTAAGGAAAGTTTCTGAAGTAAACAACAAAGTACATTTCATTGTCTTTCTATGGATCACAAGATAAGGCCAAATCGGATCAAGAATTTCAGCAAAACTCTTCTCTTTGAGCCCATACGATGCGGTAATAGGACAAAGTTTTGAATGACTTCATCTAATCTGTCTCAACTAACAAGTGAAACGAGTTAAATACAAAAAATCAATAAACTTATGGGTTTGCTCGTGCCAGCAAACTTTTTGCAAACTGATCTAAAAAGCTCATCGTGCGAAATCAATACATCCGCTAGTGTTGAAGAACTTGCACTAAGCGATTAATTAGATCGTAGCACTGAGAACAGTCATTGTATCATTGAGCTCTGCTCCTGTTTTTCTTTATTTGCTTTAATGGATGGTGCAATAGTTGTTTGACTTAGCTTAATAGTATCTATTTGAATGAATTGCATAAAAAATAATTTTGTTTTTTTATAGTCAAAGTATGTTTCATCACAACAAAAAGGGTAACAACAAAAAGGGAAACGTGACGCAAGTCCTCCTTCTTCCAAAACAACTGATATCAATTTCGGAACGCAAAAAGTTCTTTCGAAATATTTTGACTTTTGATTAAAAAAATGCGTCACAAATGCCGGACCCTCCCAACGTCATAATTTTTCTGCGCTTTCAGACTTCACCTACCAAAAATTTAGCTTTGCGAGATGTGTTGAGTACGGGTACCCAAACTTTTGGCGTTCGATATCTGAAAGCGCAGAAAAATTATTACATTGGAAGGGTTGTTGACTAATTTCCACTTGTAAAGCATGTCTCTGCATCGTCCATGTCCGGTCCTTAGTCTGTTTAGGTTGCACCAGAGCTTACGAGGAAGTGTGAATTCTTCAGACTTAGCGGAGTGAGAGTCAAATTCAAACAGGGTACTATCGGCGCCACTGCTAACCCAGATTCCTTCCATATTTTTTTCGGATCAAATTCGGTAGCATCGAGCATTCTGGCTGTAGTGATTGCTGGGTTACGAGACTTTAGTCTCTCAATATTTGGCAACACTAAGTCTTTGCTCAGAGGTGTATTTTCGTTGTCCGAGAATTTTTTGTATATGGTCAGCAAATTGTTTTGTCTTCTGATTGAGGGTGAAGCGATATTACTCAACGCAGGTAGCCAATGTAATGGTGTTGACTGGGCCGTGCCCATTATTATCCTCATTGATTTGTAGAGTTCAGTGTCCACTTTCTTTGCATGTGCACTATTGAGCCAGGATGAGCTGCAATATTCCCCACATGAGTACACTAAGACCAGAGCTATCGTTCTTAGAACTGCTGCTGATGCACCCTATGTCGTACCGGCAAGTTTGTTTCTTGTTCCTAATTTGTGCTGGAGCTTGCCGATATGCCTACTGTAGGTCAAAGATCGATCGAGTGTCACACCCAGATACACTGGTTCAAGAACATGTTGACCAACATGACCACTGTCTACAATAATATTGGGGCCAGACATGAGTGGCTATGAGTCTAGCTATAATATTATTGCCGCATTCATATTATGTTTGTTCGATTTGGTGCAATGTTTTATTGTGCTTTTGTAATTTGGCTCTTGAAATTTTTAACTATGCATGTGATCGTAACATGTATCCCTCCTGTTTTCATTGAATTTCAAGGAGTTTTAGTTTGATAATTGGACACGCGAACTATACGTTTACTACAAGACATATTATTGTAACATGGGGTAGATCGAGGAGGGAGGGGGATACATTTATTGTCGTCTAGTGATGACGAATCAGCATTAAAATAATGTCCGTCCGTCTCCACTTTTTTTTCCAAACGCCTCAACCGATCACCTCAACTTTTTCCTTTCCCTGAAAGGTACATGCCTCCCATGATCCAAGATCCAAGTTCGAAAATCGGCAAGTAGTTCCGAAGATATGGTCGAAGAAGGAGAGGTGGAACATGGATTTTCGAGGATTCGATGGATTTTCTCAGGTTTTTGGGTAAAAATGCCCTAATCTTGGGATATGACCACTTCTAGAATTGTGAGGGATGATCCATATCTCTAGAACTATAAGAGGTAGAAAGTTGCTTCCAAAGGCAAAGTTGTATAGAACAAAATTTTAGAGAACACGTGCTTCAGGGTTTTAGGGGAAAATGGCCCAATCCTTGGATATAACCAATGGTCTGAGTGGTGAATGGTCTGAGATGTACTTCGGTAGGGCCTTTGACGTTACCTTGGGTAATTTCTATGGATCTTTGAAATTCTTATATAGTTATTAAAGAACATAAAACGTTGGATTAATTGCTTACTACTATATTAAGCTACGTTCGAGTCTTTTTGCAATATTTATTCTATTTGCCACATCTATTCTGTTTGTCACATCTATTCTGATACGTACGGGTCTTTAGATATGTTTCAAACTGCTTTTAATTAATTTTATTTGCTTTATTGGACAAGAAAAATTTTATACGTCCGTTCAGTAATACACAGTAAAAAAATTTTCTGCAGATTCGGCATCTAAGGACAATGATCAATGCTCCCCTACTCCCCCCTCAAATCGACTGGTTACAAACGTCGTGGCAAACACAACAGTCCCATTTTCGAAGCACTAAGTTCTTCGTACAAGTCAAAAATGTGTTTGAGTGCACAATTTTTATCAAGGAGTCAAAAAGAATTGATTTCCACCTGGGGTGATGTTTTTATTGAGCTTATTTCTATTAATTTATAAACAAATATAAATTCTTTGGAATAGAATCGTCCATTCAAAGGCACCCATCCGGATACTTCGCTTCAATCGCCGGATGTCTTTTTGTTTCATTTTCATAAATTGTAATTTTCTGTGATTCTGTTCCTTCTTTACGACAGATTTCTTCTATCTCGTCCATAAAACGTTTGTATTCGGCTTTTAATCTTCGGTCCGTCATTACAATGGCGACTAGATCATTGAAATCAGCGGTAAAAATATCGGTCTTATCAATTAGATCATTGATAACGCTTACGTCGGACAAAATTTCAGCGTTTATGTTTGAAGCACCACCGAAATTATCATCATTCATCTCCGAATTCTCACCGTCTTTGTCCAAATCATTGCGAAGTTCATTTTCGATAGTTTCTGTTTGTGCTGATACGTTCACATCATCTATTTTTGACTCTTTTGAGTTTTTGTCATGACTTTCTGTACAATCGCTACCATCAATATCTTCATCACTGATTTCGATTATGACCGAAATATCTTTGTCTCCGTCGACTTTTTTCCAAGCGCTCGGTGATTCAGTGTCGTTTGTCCGGATTTCTTCATACGCTTTAATTGGATTGTCAATTGATGCTGGTTTTGGTGTTTTTTCAGCATCTCTAGTGAGCGGTGTATTGTGAATGTTTCCAAATGCATACGGATGTATTACATCGTTCGTACCTAACAAAACGGCAACAGAACGATTGACGTTTTCCCTTCAACTCAGTGTGCATACATTAAAAATTACCTGAAGCATTCCAACGTTGAGAATCAACAACGTTTAGTAAATTACCACTGGATGCTGCCATTGAGACATTATTTGAAACGCAGCAACTGTTCCCACTTCCATCTGAAATCATTGTGACATTCCGAAGTGCATTCATATGATTACTAATCCATGATGCAAGGGATGTAAGTCCACCAGTATCAGCTCTAGGTGGACTTAAACTCTGCATTTTTGCTGCAAAACCATTTGTGCAGCCGTACCATGGATTGTACGGATTTGTGACTCCTCGCAAAGGACCGATTTGGTGCGGCATACAATTTCGTTCGGAAGTCCATGGGTTTGGTGCGGAGAAAATTCCACGACATTGATGCGAATGTGACCTATTATTCGGTCTAACCGCTCCACAAAGTGTACAATATGACTTATGTGGAATACGTGTGGAATATCTTGTGTTTTGCCACTTTTTCTTTTTCTTCTTGCGTTGGTATTTCGAATTTCGTTTACCATCATGTTTTTCTTGTTTAATTTGACTTGAATCGTTTCTTTTCGTTTTATCTTGAACGTTCATTATTACCGATATATTTTCCTTGGCATTGTGATTTGGTTGGCTGCAGCCATCATCGATTTCGATTATTGTATTTTGCACGGCGTGTACGAAAATATCGTTATCGATTTTTTCCCAAGTGCTTGTCGATTCAGTCACTTTTATCTTGGTTTGTGATGTGCTACTCTCATCTGCAACTTCGTTGGACATTTTTGTGAATAAGTGAAAGAAAATGAAAAAACATGGACAAACAATCCGATTCAACAAATTGTGTGGATGAACGGTATACTGAAAGTACGTGACCATCAAAAAGAATCGGAAAGCAGAGAGTAATCTCTCTTTACAGAGTCGAGAGCCGAAATAAACCCATTGGCGGCTGCTAGAGGGTTAAAAATTTTTGGTGGCTATTTCCGTTTAAGGCGACGACGTCGCGTCGGTTTGTGTCAAAGTATATAAAATTTCATGATGAAGTGCATAATCTGACAGGGACACAATTTTTTGTTGCTCGAAATATTTATGAACTTCGTCATGAAATTTCTCACGATTTGACATAAACCGTTGTCGCAACTCAAAGCCGCTTGAAGTTAATAAAATATGAATTCGAATATGAAGTTTTAGTTTTCAAAATAATTTCATACTAAAAACATAACCAAAGACCCGTACGTATCAGAATAGATGTGGCAAACAGAATAGATGCTACAAAAAGGCTCGAACGTATCTCAATACCCAAGGTAATGTAAAAGGCCCTACCGAAGTGCATCTCAGAACATTCAAATCTAGACATGGTTATATCCAAGGATTGGGCCATTTTTACCTAAAACCCTGTCTGAAGTAAGTACATTTGCTATCAACTGTTATCTTATCGGAGATGTAATTTAAGATAAATTATGTACCGGTACGGGTTATGCGTGAGAAATGCCTAACACTTATCCTATGACTCAATGCGCATAGAAGTTTTTTAAATTGTTTAATCATCATCATCAAACTTTGAAGACCGTTTATACCTTTTGGTGTTCATGGTGATCATGGACAACCCTCCGCCACATTCGTCTATCCTGTACCAAGGAGTTGGTTTGTTCGCAAGAGAAATTCCCCTAACTTCTAAATATGATTTAATTTTAGTCTATAAACCTTCTCCTTGGCCTTCCCCTACCCATCCTCTGATCTGTCCGTACCATCGGAGACAACTTACCCTTGCCGCCTCTTCCACTGACGTAACCCCTAAATTTTCCCTGATGTTGTAGTTCCTGATATGATTGTCCCACTGTTCCCTCCGATTCACCTTTATTATTCTCCTAAGAATCCTCATAGCCGAAACTTCCAGTTCATACACAAGGTAACCACAATCCACCCAACTTTCACTACCATATAAAGTCGTTGGCCTGAAGATTGTCCTCATGCGACCTTTTCCTCCTTCCCTAACTAACTTACCAACCTCTGAGAAAATGCATGCTAAATATTTAAACTTCGAAACCTGTTCCAACTGCTCCCCGTTTACACTTCAAGATACCTCTTTCTTGATTTGCCTTCATCCCGTACTCCTCACATAGGACATTCAGGCAGTCAATTGTATGTCAGTTAAAATTCTTAAAAATTATGGCGCTATTCCTTAAATTAAAAAAAATCTCAGAAATTTGAAAAGACGTACACTGAAAATTCTTAGATTTTCACTTTAGCATATGCTGCGTATATTAGTTGCAAGTTGTATAATATACCCACATGCAGCATTTCGTGTATTATACAACTTGCAACCAATATATGGAGCATATCACTAAAATATATGCATCATATCGCTAATGTGAAAATTCAAGAATTTTCAGTGTAGACGTCTCTATTCTTCAGACTTCCACCAAATGATTTTATAGCTGCTTCTTCGGCCATCATAAAATAGTGAAAATAGTCGAATTATGACAACGTTTCTTTGATCATTAATCTCTGTAACATGTTATTTGTTTAGGTTTTCTTCTTGATTGAATGTTGGTCTGATTCGCAACGGGCGAATGACAATATAAGTGAATTTGAACATATTTTGCGTGATATGTTCATTTGTCAAGAAATTAAAATCAAAGTAATATGCGAACACAAAGTGTAATTATAACGAGACATGAAATGGGTTAGTGCATTTTACATCATTTTAAAAAGCCTTGCCTTTCCTAATAAAAAATGACGCAAAAAAGCTGGTTATTCTTTACATTAGTCGGATTACGTGAATTCGCACGTATACATTTTGTTAATAACTTAAAATGATTAATTACATTTTAGTTAAATCACATCAGTACAGACACAACACCCACAAGTTACTCTTTTGTGGCGTTATATTACTCTACACATAAAGGTACCACTTAGTAGCGAGAATACGTAGGTGCCTCAATATAATTTTTTCAAAAATGAAACTGAAATGTCAAGAGTAACAATTCAGATGAATTTAACAGCATAACCTAAAAATAAGTGGCCAGGATACAAATGTCCTTTTATCTCCGTCATATTTTTAGAATTTATGCTATCACGGTTCATGAGATATGAGCATTACTAAAAACGAATTGACAAATGTTGCAGAAAGGGCATATTCAATCAAATTGCTTAGAGGGCTTCTGACGAAAGGTAAAACCCTGTCAATCAATGCAGCCTAGTGCTGAAATTTTGATTACGTCTAACTGGAAGAACAAGTTAAATTATTAGTTAGTAACACAACGGACGTCCTAACTGAAAGTGCAGACCTATCTCCTCGAGAAAAGTTTGTTAAAAAATCATATGCAAGGGACCCGTACGTATCAGAATAGATGTTACAAAAAGGCTCGAACGTATCTAAGTGAATACTGCCTTAACTCTACAATATGTGCAATTACGTCCTCATTAAATTGGATTGGAAATTGCCGAAAGAGCAATATTGAAAAACCTGTCCGAAGCAACGGCGAAAAAAATCTCTTCAAACCCTTATAATAAGCCCAGAATTTAGAGCGCTAAGCAGAGGCCTCTGGCCCATGCCTCCATGGACAAAAAAGTTCGCCTCTTTTTTCTCTACAACATTGCACAAAAAACCTCATTATCAAAGGAATATTCACGAAAAAAACCCAAATATCGTGTTGGGTCGCGTAGCGTGAGCTGGGCTCACACTAAGGACTCTATAGCCCGAACCACTCAACAGATTTTCACTAATTTAATTTTCATGATTTGCTGATGTCCATATCTTTCCTTCAAAAACTGTCGAGAGCGATTTCCGTTTTAATTTCGCAGTGAAAAAGTTCCACCAACCTTCAAAAAACCACGTTTTTCACCACTTTTTCGACCATAACTTCAAAAGTTTTCTACCAATTTTGCCCAAATTCAATCCCGTCATCAATTTTCTGATTGTCTTTTAGGGGATTTTTTTTTTTTGAAAATTGAGTAAGTTTTACCCGATTTATGTAGAAAAAACACGTTGGACAATAGCAGAGATTCAGTTTTGGGGCCCTAGCGGAGTGCAAAAGCTAAATATAAAAAAAAATTCTTCTATAAATTATTAGGCCCAGACCTTTCAAACAAAAAAAAATTATGAAAATCAGAAAAGATTTGCTCAATTTATGTACAAAAACCACGTAGGGCCCTAGCAGAGACTCGTTTTTAGTGCCCCAGCTAAGTCAAGGACTCAAATTCAGAAAAAGTTCTTCCATAAATTGTCGGTCGTGCTCAGATCTTTCAAACAAAAAAAATTTATGAATATCGGAAAAGATTTACTCGAGTTATGTACAAAAGACCAAAAACCACTTAAACGGCCCTAGCTCAAGGGCCAATGAGGCAGACAGTACCCAGATTTAATCCCAAAAAAGATTTTTCAATTACCTTTCATGGAATAGTATAGCTCAAGCGAAAAGTGCACATCTGATCTATGTATGGGGTCACTGACAAAGTGACAAAGTGACAAATTATCATTTTTGGTCCCATAGATCCATTCTATTTGTTATTATGTCATTGAACTCATTTTACTTATTTAATGTTTGCGGAAGATATGTTTACAAACGTCCACAACTTTAGCTTCTTTCTTTTAAATTATGACTAAGTCTGTACACAAAAAATGTCTCAAAATGATAGAGAGTTACATAAATCGCAAATAACAACTTATTCCTCTGAAAACGGACGCAATAATTTCTTTGACCTCTGGCTTCATATTGTGTGTGCTGCATATAAACTTTCGACGTGACAATTTTTTTTTTCAACGCAAAGTTGAAAGCATGGCCATTATAGTCGAGTGTTTGTTACCAAATGGCTCATATTTTTCAGGGTTTTCGGTAATTAATGAAAGATGTTCGGGATTGACAGAAAGAAACATGTGAATGCCATGTATTCGGTGGTAAATGGTTTTCATTTTGAACAATCAATATTGAACGAAATGGTGAAATATAGCGAATTTCAATAATTTCAACGAGTTTCAACAAGGAAAGATTCTTGTAGATTCTTTTGTTTGACTTTTCCGCTAGTTCAATTTTAGGTGTTGAAAATCGCTGAAATTATTCGCTTTTTTGTTTATGACGACAGTACATTTCTGAACGACCCACATAATCGCTAGCTTTGTCAATCTAATTATTCAGAAAACTCTGGCGACTCTACATCTTCGGGTGGCCCGCACACCTCCAAATTGCGGGTAATTTACTTTGTCAGAGTGATAGTAATTTTTCTTACCATCATCAATCACATGAAGCCAATCTGATGAACAACATGCCAAATTACAGCCAAAAAACTGGTTTAATTACATAAAGTTACAACATAATAATCAAGTTTGAACATAGTTCGAATCTTAATTAGTGATTCAGTTAGTTTACAAAAAACACCTTGCACTAAATGTTGTTGTTTTTTTCGACCATTTCCCATTCACATAATTTGATGTTTTTAATTTATTGTCGAAATACCAATACAAAGTGAAGAGCACGCAGCGTATGTTGTACACATTAAAAAGTAATCCCATGTATTACTCATATTACCATTGTTTTCCCTTTCATTTCGGCGTGACCATGACAATCACCTCAAGGTACATCAGCATCTCACCGTGAAATAAAATTTCTTTGCGTAAACGATTTGGAATATTTAAAATGCACAATATTCGTTATGCGGTCGATGCTGAGGACAAGGTAGTTGTTTGTATATCTCTTGTTGTGATTTGTTTTGGATGAATGACAGTGTTTGTTTTGGGTTTGTTTGATTTGCTGCACCGGGAAAAAATGGTTCGTACACGTAACACCAGACCAGGTGCAACATAATGCCTACAAACCGCTTGCGTAATACGCGCCATGATTCGATGAGATGTACAACGGTACATGACAGTTGCATACAGGAAAATGATAAGTTTTGGAAAATTATATCTACCTATCATTGACACAATCGACTCATGAAGATGATTATCTACACCCAAGTCTTCTTTTGCTAAGTTGAATCCGTTGGAATCAGGATAAACGCTGGAGTTGTGTGAAAATTTAGTTTTTCCTTGAAGAAATATTGAGTTGAGATGCTAAGTAGCTAAGAGGCTAAGAGAGAGACTTGGACCCAATGACGAAAGAAAAATTATTATGAAACTTTTCTGATCGCCAAAGGATATGCCGCTCTCATGATATATCTAATAAAATCCTTTAATTTGTAGCGAGAAGTCGTGTGATTTTTTCTCCAACTGAGACACGTAAACTGTGAGATAATAGTTCCTTATTGCTGAAAGTCCCTATTTCTCTCAGTGTATCTTAGATGTAGTTCATTACTCATTTGTTTTATGTTGAACATAAGGTTACGAAGGTAAATATGCTGCTTAAAGGTATGAAAAACACCAAAAGTGAACACGATATGTCGAAGAGTACTAGAAGAGAAAATCCCAAGAAAAACTAAGTTTTCGAAAGAACAACATGAAAGTAAAAGGAAATTTAGTTTATTTCTTTCAAATTACTTGAATATTTCCACAACTTTCATGTCGCTAATCAAATATCTTATGTTATTTTTTGACCAGCACTAGCGCTAATCCATGTATTAGTGTGTAATGTAGTGCATTTTGTTTGCAGGTAACTATAAAAATGTCGGTAATATTAATAGAAAGGTAATTATGATTGCTTGTTGCGATATTAAGTGGCGTCGTTAGATTTTGAGAAAAGGCATTGCAAAAAGAATATTGAATTTCAATTTCAAATATACAAAAGTCTAATCTTGCCATCAATCGAATGTTATAAACCAACGTTACAGCCATGAGCCGTGGTAATATGGTTTTCATCATCTGAATGGAACAATTAGTTGCAGTACCGAAAATCATCATTCCGTCACTGGCTGTAGCTTGCATTAGAGACAGCGCTATGTCAATATTTGACCAGGCATCTCTGCGACAAGCCAAGATTTCTATTTTAGGTAATTTCGTGTTGCAGACCGAGCAGAGTGATTGAACCAGTACGAAGTACCCATGATTCAAGTTCTAAGATGAGCAAAATCGGCCAAGTAATTCCGGAGGTATGGGCAAACAAGTGTCCGAAAATGTGGATAATCGAACTGGGAAAATTTTTTTGTAGAAATCGGGTCAGGGGTCTGGGCACTGGTAACCAATGGAATGGACGAAATTGAATTTCTTGGCCAAATACGAAAGCAGATGGTTGTTCGTCTATATTTGCTTGGCTATGCGACTTAACTTAAAACTTAACTATGAAATTTACTGTCAAAGACAAAGTTGTAGAGAATAAAATTTTAGAGAACACGTGTTTTATGGAAAAATGGCTCAATCTTGGGATATGACCACTTCTAGAATTCGGAGGGATGACCCATATCTCTAGAACTATGAGAGGTAGAGAGTTTGCTTCCAAAGGCAATGATGTAGAAAATAAAATTTTGAGAGAAAAAGCTTCTCAAGGCTTTAAGAAAAAATTGCCTAATTCTGTAATGTGACTTCTATAATTGGTGGGGAGATGACCATATCTCCAGAACCATGGAAGTAAGAAAGCTGCTTCCAAAGACAAAGTTGTAGAGAATAAAATTTTAGAGAAAACGTGTTTCAGAGTTTTAGGGAAAAATGGCAGAAGCCTTGGACATAATCATTTCTAGATTTGAATGGTCTGAGACGTACTTCGGTAGGGCCTTTGACATTACCTTGGGTAATTTCTATGAATCTTTGAAATTCTTCTAGTTATAAAGGAACGTAAAACATTGTATTGTTTGCTCATTTCTATATTTAGATACGTTCGAGTCTTTTTGACACATATTCTGTTTGCCACATCGGTTTTCGTACGTGCGGGTCTTTAGTTATGTTTATCCTTACACTCGGAATGTTGCAAACATGCTGTCAGACCCACGACGCGACGTGGTGTCAGAGTAAAAAGAAAAAAATTATAATTTTGGATCCTTTCGCTTACGATACATTACGCTACTCCATGCACAGAAGAAACTTTATGACATGGATCTGAAGGAATCAAGTCAGAAGGGCTATGGCATAAAATGTCTTCACACCGATAAAGGAACAATGAAAGAAATTTTGAACTTTGTAACAAAAATACATTTAATGTATCTCACAATTTCACATTTTTCTAAAGAATGTGACATGCCTCGGTGTGGTGATCACCACATCGGCACACCAATGATTATGTTCTACGTATAAGATCGTTGTATATTGGATTGCAGTCAAACTTAACATTCAGCCGTGAACACAACAGAAATACACCAGAGAGTTTACGGTGAATCGAGTAAATTTCTTCTGGGGGTGGACACAGTCGATGAGCGATCATGGTTGGCACCAACGTAGCAATTTCTTTCGTTGTTGCCTGTTTGCCAAAATCAAATTCTCCTTTATGCCGGAACATTTCTCCTAAAATCATTACAGCATCAACGTGAGCAACTTCCATTTGTTTCGTTTCGTATCCGGTCAAAAAACCCATCACTTTAGACAGTCTCAACACCTCGTTTCTGTCATTGTTTACTGCGGCTATTATGGTGTCCCGATAGTTGTCTATGAAGTCACCGGTGTAGAATCTCGTCGAACCAAAGTCAATCAACATCAGCTGCATGTTATCTGGATCGTACAAGAAATTAGACCAATTGGGATCCGTTTGCATGCAACGCATTTCAAATAATTCTCGAAGGCAGAGCTTCAGAACAAATTGGCCAATGAATTTTCGGTGCTCATAGCTGAAGAGTAATTTTTTCCCATTATTTCGAAAACATTTGGAATTGTTAGATCACAAACCCTAAATCGAAGCACTTGTCCAATGGGACGCCAGGCACAAACTCTGTGGTTAGAACACTTTTTGTCGACATTGCCTTGATGACTTTCGGAACGCGATACTCTTTGTGTTGTGCAATCATTTCACCGAATTTTTCCGTATATTCTGCCTCCCTCACGTAGTCCACTTCCCAACTAAGTTCCCGCTTAGCCACCTATGTAAAGAAATTCTACAAGTTAAATGTAACTAACTGTCCGAAATAACAGTGCAAAAAAATGAAAAGCAATTTTCCAAAAAAATGTTTTTACAAAAAATACAGCACAAATTAGGCGCTGGTTTAATGAATCATCATTTGATGAGGACGTTTACGATATGCCTATGCCTAGGTAGAATAAGCAGAGCGAGCGGTATGCAATCCAATCTTCGACATGCCTAGAGACCGGTTGAAACGATATATATACTTTGGGAAGTGATACGGAGCTATCATACCGAGCAGACAGGAATGATTTTACGATTGTCCAAACTGTCTGCGCCGATGGACTCATTAGCTTCACGGATGGCTCGAAGAACTCTGAAGGAGAGGGTGCCAGATGATAGCGCTGGAACACGGAAACGGTCGCAACGATGAAAACACTACAGTGCTCGCGACGGGAATGGGAAAATGAAGCAGTCACTATTCTCTCTGACAACGAAGAAAGGCGATAACCCATCAAGACCTCTAACAGAGGCAAAAAGATGCGTCAATAGTTTGTCCATCACGCATGCCAATGAGAAAATAACTCAAATAATGAGCTTATCTGAAAACCCAGCAGCATAGTGTTCATCCGTAAACTCCAGTTATCGTGTTGAGAGACAGATAGTCGGATAAAATTTTAAAAATAGTCAAATCTATAACGGTTTCGATGTACCTACTCTAGGATGCAGATTCAAATTGTAAATATCGTAATGGTAAACGATTAAGTCACGAGAACTTCTAAAATGTCTAAAGATTGAGATTTCTTACCTTCACAATGTTGTCAATAAAAATTCCAGCCGGAAAAATGTCCCAAACCTTTAACATTCCCACCAAATTGTCGATATCACTTTCAATGCTTCTAGCTACACCAGGATATTGAATTTTAATGGCAACCTCCATTCCATCGAGCAAAACTCCACGATGAACTTGGCCAATACTAGCTGCAGCGAACGGTTTTTCCTCAAAGGACTTAAGTGTTGATCTCCATTCTGCTCCTAATTCAGACACTAATACTTTCTCCACTTGCCAGTCGGGCATATAATCAGCTGCTTGACGAACACGATCGAACGCTTTTACAATTTGCGGCGAAACAACGTTGGAATCTTGAATGCTCAAAATTTGTCCAATTTTCAGAGCAGCACCACGTACTTTACACAATGTGTCAACGATGCGTTCGGCATTGTCATTGCTGAACAAAGCTTCTTTCATGGTCTTTGAACCACCCAGACCGAGCGCCCCTTTCGTTAATTCGTTTATAGTACCAACACCCAGGCCAGCAAACAAAGTACCGAATGAAGCCATTCGACCAATACGAGACGATGGAACTTTACGTTGCTTTGCTACAGATGTAAGTTCGGGTAGTTTTGCTATTTCATTTTGACGCTCCTCTTTCATTGGTTCCTTTATTGCGTTATTTGTTTGTTTGACATCGTGCTGGGCTATGAATGTCATCCAGTCTTCAACGTATTTTTCGTCTTTCACGAAATTTTGTACAGGTGGACGTTCTTTATCCTGCTGCTCTTTTAAGTCCCTAATGTTTTCCCCCAATCGATTATCGTTCCTACCATTGTTCTGTGACAAAATCGACTGCAATTCTTTTAACGTTATGGACGAAATGTCTAACCCTGTGTCTTTAGGTTCAACAGGCGCTGTACTTATTCGAATTTCATTCGATTTCACTGATGTGACTGTGAATTGTTTAACTCCTTCAACTACCATCGATGAACGTTCCAAAGTCTCCCTTATCGAATTAGCAATTGATTTAACTTCATTGGTAGGATTTTGACTGAATTTCGAACTGCAATGTTTGGCACTTTCCAAACTAGCCAGTATGAGCTCCCTAACACTCGAATTGGACCAAATGTGTTGAAAATACTTTTGCTGTGTTTCTTTCGAAGCCTTTGCAATAATTTGTAAGCCTTTCACGATTGCAATGACGTCTTGAATGCGTGACATCGTTAAATAAATAATGATATCACAACAACACAATTTCTGTCGGATTATTTGCAAACGATGTCGCTTTTTAAAATATTGACTAACTTTTACATCTTATGCGGAAACTTGAGGTTATGCAACTTGTTGTGACATCTAACAATGATGTCAATCGAACAGTACGCAGCTGCGTCTGTCATTTTTAGCTGTAGATCAAATTCGTCTAACATTAAGCGCGAAAATTTCGTTTCTAATAAAGGGGAATTTCGGTGACCTACCAATTTTGACTAGATTTAATGTAGTAGGAGTCAATTACATTTACATACAAATTACATTTATTTTTTGCTGTCAGCCAACAGCTGTGAGCTTACTCTATACAAATATTTATCAAAGATTTCGGCAGGTATACCGGAGGTACAGGAATGGAAAGGTGAAAACCGACAAGTTTCTGATTTTTATGGTAAATTCGTATGATAAATCAGAAACTTTCGGCTTTCACTTTTCCGTTCCTGTGTGTTTTTCGGCCCAGCTGATCCGTCGGAACGTCAAACAACCTTTGCCTTGTCATCACTTGATTTGTTCTCGCAGTCCAGCCGTCTCCTGTGAGTGCAGTTGTCTCATGGTCATAAAAAATTTAGTTGGAGTCAATATTCAGTCAATTGATGGATAAAATGAAAATCCTTTTTCAGCGTTACACTTGTTAATTGAATTGATTTGACTGCTGAGCGAAAAGTACGTCGACTCACTGAATCGGTCAAAAGATGCCTGAACATATAGAAAACTCTCGACATGTCATTGATCGGCTCGAATAGTCCTAAATTGGATCTATTACTCTCAAGTAACCAGAAAATGGACGTTGCGCAAAATTCTAATCGGACAATTTTCTCTCAATTTCGAACGCAAGCAAGGTGAGTCGATACGTCCACTGAGAATATCAGAAACAAATATTGCAGCAAAATTTCTGCGGAACGACGACTCAATTTGTATCTGTTTGCATCTGCTAACGTACGGTGGCAGGCGAAAGTACTCGTCTCTACGAACTTATTTCCTTAACGCGTAAATGAGGAACTTCTTCTGAATCGATTCGATCTTATCACTCTGATTCTGATAATGTGGTGCCCACACAACTCGAGATGCGACCTAACTAGCGCGGAATAAACACTCTTGAGAGCGTCGACATTGCGGAAGTCTTTACAAATCTGCTTCATAAAGCCAAGCATCGAGTAGGCCTTAGCCACAATCAAATCGATATGCCGGTTGAATGAGAGATCCTCCGTGGTGGTAACCCCCTGATCACGCACTTCTGCTAGCCTTTTCAAAATCTACCCAGCCACATCGTAAGCGAATCGCAGCGGTCTTCGCTTCTTATAAAATGACATCGAAATACATTTCTCAACATTCAGTTCAAGTCCATTGGATATAAACCAACTATTCAGAGCGAGCAAATCCCTCTGCAGAACAATGCAGTCCCGCAACGTTTTCACTTCCCGATAGACCTTGAGGTCGTCAGCGAACAAAGAATACATTGAGAATCATTACGGCAAGGAAGAATAGCGGTCCCAAATGACTTCCTTGCGGAACACCAGAAGTTACCGAAAATGGGCTTGATTTCCATTCCATCAACTTCGTCGTACGGACATATATGACCGAATCCACCTCAGCAACTCAGTGCGCACACCGATTTCCTTCTGTTTACAAAGAAGAGAGAAGCACCGCACTCTGTCATACGCTTTGCTTTCGTCTGTGTAAATGACGTCCATCTGATTCCCACTCTCCACAACGCGAAACGCTTCATTGATAAAATTAATAATTTTCGTGGACGTCGATTCATGCTGCGTTACTGTGATCATTTTCCTAAACTTATCTGTAAGCCTCACAGACAATGGATTGGGAAAGCTTACCAAATGTCGGCAGTATCACGACACCTCGGTAGCATTCCACGTCTGATCGCGCACCCTTCTAGAAAATCGGGTCTACATAGGATTCCTTCCAGCGAGAAGGAAACGTAGTGGATAATGACAATTTGAAAATGCGCTTCAGGCGTGCCACCAGAGAGGTGAAACGTTATCAGGTCCATCACGTTTTGATGTATACACGCCTTCTAAGGCCCTAGGACAGAGATCCTATATCGACACATTTCACTATTCGAAAATTTCTCCCTTCTTTAACAAAAACGTCTTTAAAGAATTCGGCGAATAATTCACATTTATCCTGCATTGTTGTGGTTCGCTTTTCGTCACGATACATTACCGTTTTCCTCATAACATTCACGTGTGACCAAAACTTCGGTGGATCTACAGTGTCAATTACATTGAGATCTATACAGAGTGATGCAATTATTGGTGTTAAGTAATGGGATCATTGAATTTCTGTTTTTCAATGAAGTTTTATTATCTCGGGATTTACAATTATATTTCGAACTTTTGGAATTTGTTTTTTGTACCGAAGCTTTTGAGAGCGATATTTCATTTACTTGGCTAATTCACTCAAATCACATCACTAAATCAAATGTCAGTCCTGGAGGAAAAAGCTACTGTAAGGATACTTTTTAAAAACAGCCGACAAAATTTTTTTAAAATGTTCTGCTATAAGCGCTCCAGACGGACCTTTAATCTCCGGATTGATGACTTCTTGATTTTGGTTAACAACAAGATTTATGCTGTCGCTCAGTTCCTTGTTATGTAGAAGATTTTCAAACCGGTATTTATTTCTGTAAGAGACGCATTTTCGAACATCAAATTGGATATTTCATTTAGAGAGGCCTACCTTTGGCTCTCGTAGTTACAAATTACTTTTGTAATTACAAGATATTCTTTTCCGTCTACCATTTCCGTTGACGTCAAAGCGGTTATATTGAACTTGATGTTATCTGCAAAAGAACGTGATTTTCTTTAATACTTGAAAACTGGTTTCCTCATGTACGAGGGATAACACGCACACAATTAGATATTTGATCATTTAGTTATCTAAAAAAAGTTGTTTTATTTGGCGAGCGAATTCCGAGCGCATCACAGTTTGCATTATAATCCCTTAACACTCCACATTCCAATGCTTCGCTGCAATCGCTGTGGAGTTATATCCAGAGAGTTAGACGCACATTAGGGTGTCAATTTGTCACATGGACATTTTTTAGAAAATCGTTTGGCTTCCAGATGTCCTTAGGACGACAATCATTTCCAAATTTTAATTCGATCTCGATGCCAGCGGCCTTTTATGATAAAATCCCAAAGGTCCCTTCGGATGCTTGTTTTCAATATCAAATACATACAATTTTATACATTCGTTAACAGGTCACAATTACTACCGGTTTTGTGATGCTTCAAAAACGTTTCAAGTTGGACTGAGCAAGGAAAACGAATCAAAATTCACTTACATAAATTTACTTCTCCATCACCATCACCACTTACAGGGAGTAATAAAATTTTTCCAGTTACATTGTATTTTCCCTTCAATCCAAGTTCTGGACAACGACCGATAAGCTCGAATTGTGTCATCTCTTTCGGATCCTTTGGAAATCCTCTAGATTCGTGAATGATAAAGGGCATTACTTTATATGAATGGGTGTTATTCAGCATTACACTTACATAATGTCATCATAATAGACGTTATCCAATCCAGTCAAAACTATATTTTTCATTTTAAGTACAATATCAACTGGACCACCGCCAGGTGACAAGGTAGATTTTTTCACAAAATATTCATTAATATTGGGAACGTCAAGTTCTGGAATACCTAAAAAAACATAATTTAACCCTCAAATTATTAAAATATTTTTTCGTAATCCTTGAGGCGATTTACTGAAGCGGATTTAGCGATACAACGTAATTTATTGTTGTAATTTTTTTCCTTCGAACAACTTTACTGAAATTATTCTTTTCTGTTCGCGTGAGAGTGTTTTGTTGTGACCGTTGTGACGGAATAGTTATTTACGCAACAAGGGAGCAGGCCGAAAGTGCTTTGCCGTGTTGCGTATTAAGTTTTTCATGCTTGCTAGCAGGGACGAAAAGTACACATCGAGTGTGTATTGGGGTATTTTGAAAAATATTTTTCATGCTTGCTAGCAAGGACGACAGGAAAAATGTAATCCCACGGGGCGAAGGCTTTCGCTTTCGCCCCTTGAGCTTACATTTTTCAACTTTCGTCCCTGCTAGCAAGCATGAAATAGTTATTTGTCTACATGCGAAAGTGCCTAAAATGAGTCGTCCAAAACAGATACACAAAAAATTTTTCATGCAGAGGTCCAAAATCGATAAAAATTTTTAAAATTTCCTTCGATTTTGACCCCGAGGCATGAACAACTTAATACGCAACACGACAAAGCACTTTCGGCCTACTCCCTTGTTGCGTAAATAACTATTTCAAAATACCCCAATACACACTCGATGTGTACTTTTCGCTTGGGCTTCGCCCGCGCGTACGTACACATCTCGTGTGTATTGGATTATGTTGAAATATACAATTCCTATTCTACCAAGTGTTGGGTTATCTGGGTTATCTGGGTTTGGGCATGTTAAAATGATAGGCGATAATAGCCTGTCAAAGATGATCGTTAATGCAAAGTTCCGGGTGTACATAGAAACTAAGGGTAGACCAAGAAGAATGTGTATATAAATTCCCTCCCTTCTATCAGATTTAGGAGTTAGGGGATGGAACAAACAATCTCTCTGACGGTTGATAAGTTGGCGTGACTTCATTACTCACGGGCTGTGGAGGAACACCTCACACCGAAAGGTTCGAATTGGTCTATAAAATCTAATAATGATGACGATTGTTAATAAATAGTACTAAAATTCAATAAAACTCCATTAATTTGATTTCACCGATGTACTTTTTATTTATATTTAATTAAGTAAAAAGGTTTAATTGTTTGTATGCATTTCGGGTGATCTACCGCCCTTCATCAGCAACACAAGACTAAAAACAATAAAGTGATAATAAAATAAAAACATCTGTTTCTGTACTTATCGGTCAATCAGATTTTGATACTTTCATCTCTTTTTTTCCTGTAGGAAAGGATTACCACTTAAGTGTTTTCACAGAGAAATATAGAAAGAAAATTCAATAGAGTTCGTGTGACCTACGCTCCTAAAGTGACGAATAAACTAAAGACAACATTTCACAAAAAGGATATGGAACTAGTATACTCTACACCAAATAAACTTTGTACAATTTTAGGGAGCACCAAAGATAAAACGATTAAAGAAGAAAAGTCAGGTATCTACGAAGTAACTTGTGCATGCGGCTTCAAATATTTTGGTCAATCCCGCAGACAAGTGAAAATCAGGTACAGAGAACACCTTCAAGCAATTAGGTTAAATCATCCAGAGGATTCAGCAGTAGCCCTTCATGCTCTAAATAATTTACATCTTAATTTCTCCACAGCAAACATGAAAATAAGGAAGATAGTAACCAAACCACAATTATTAGACGCTTATGAAAATTATTACATTCACAAACACTATAAAATAAACCCGAACATACCCTTAATGAATACAGACCTCGGAAACATAAAATCGTATCTGTTCAATTGTGTATAAATTTGTCATATGTATGAAAGTAGATTTTACAGGTGCCACATTGCACTTAAGTGGTAATCCTTTCCTACAAGAAAAAAAGAAATGAAAGTATCAAAATCTGATTGACCGATAAGTACAGAAACAGATGTTTTTATTTTATTATCACTTTAATTGTTTTTAGTCTTGTGTTGCTGATGAAGGGCGATAGATCACCCGAAATGCATACAAACAATTAAACCTTTTTACTTAATTAAATTTAAATACAAAGTACATCGGTGAAATCAAATTAATGGAGTTTTATTGAATTTTAGTACTATTTATTGATAACGATTTCACGTTTCAGTTCATTCTTTAAACAATTTATTACAATGACGATTGTTGCAATGAGAAAACTATGTGGTAACTTTTTACTCCATCATCCGTGACAAAACTGATTTTTTGTTTTTTCTATCACTTCACTTGATAATTTTAAAAGTGAAAACAAATTTTCCGCAATTAATAATTAGAATGAAACTCACCATTCGGCTTAGTTAATCGAACATATTTGTTCCAAGTTTTTTTTAAACATTCTTTATCTTCATTTCTGCACCGTTCGATTGTGACAGCTTGAATTAAATAAATAAAGTTATTTGAAATAATATTCAAATTATTATTATCACACGTTAGTCGAAAAAACTTACGAAAATCGTCACTGCATCTACCTACATTTGCAACTAAAACTAAGAGGAAAAGAAAAGTTAATTCTCTTAGAGATGACATTGAGACGTCAGTGATAACACTAAAATGAATGAAAACTAAATTCTCTGCTAGCAACGAACGTTATTTATACGGTATTATTGAAGATCAATTAAGAAATTATCAATATTTGAATTGTCTTAACAATAAGTTTTTTACAACAATTTCTCAATTACCACATTAATTCTTAAGATTAATTTGCGTATTACATCGTACAGCGTAGGGATATCATGGATTTAATTTATGTTAGAAACGCAGTAACGTTGGAACGTAGACAGTGCCAAGGCATCGTTTATTTTCCACCTCTTGGCCACATCAGTTTACAAAGTACCACATATCCGTTCCTCTAATTCTCTTTTTCAGAGCAGAGGTGTCACTGGATACACCGGACAAGTGCAATCATCACTGGCTCGCTAATTGGTTGTTGGTTTGCTAATACCTGCTATACAACAAGCACGGTCGTCCGTCGTGAGGACTCATCATCATCATTAAAATTTATATCTTTACATTTATACCTTTCGGTGTGAGGCCTTTACGCCCGGTGATCATGGACCACCCTCATCAACACCCGCGACCTGAGTATTGGCAGGTTGAACATTGGCAGCCTGTTCCTGTTGCTACCCATCCTCTAAACGTGCCGCTACCATCGCATCAGACGACTAGCCCTTGTGAGGACTATCTACAATTATTGTCGCATTGAAATAACTTTGTGATTAATGGGAGTTCATTTATAGGTTCTCCCTTATCCCACAAATTAAATTAATCAACAAGAAAGGCCTGAAAATTATGAACCAACTGCTAATGGTTGCTTGTTCTGTTTATTTTACGGACCGGAAAAAGATCCACCAACCTCGAGATTATGAAACCCTCATTCTGGCTCATCATGATTCAGCAACACAGGGCTTCAAAATACATATGAAAGCGATTACATTTTTAACTCACAATCAGTCACAAAGGCAGCCAGTCCACAAATCAACTGTAAGAAGTGAAAAGAAGAAGTGCTGAATATAAAAAATTGTTACACGTGCAATCGTATCACGTATCAACCGTACTCTCGCGACGTTATCTTAAAATTTATTGCGATGACTAGATTTGATGGAGCAATAATTCTTCAAATAATTCTTCAATAATAAAACTCAACCTAATTTCAATAGTTATTTACGTAACTAGGAAAAATATAATGTTTTTGACGAGTGTGAGGCTTGCAGCCCGCAGCGAAGGAATGAAAAAACTTCTTTTTTCCCTGAAAGGTAATCGAAATAGTACATTACATCACAAGGAGCTAAAACGGTGCATTTAGACCGAGGTGGTAAAATGGTCAAATCCGAGGGTGGAGCGCAGCGGAGCCCGAGAAGGACCTTTTTACCACCGTGGTCTAAATGCATCATTTTAGCTCCAAGTGATGCATACTATTTTTCACGCAGACGGGCAAAACGCCAGATTCCGAACAAAAACCCTGGACAAATTTTGCATGAAAATTTTATGTCATAATCATAGCAAGTGTACGATAGATTTTTTCACATTAATCATTTAATTCGGGTTCGGGTCCCAGTCG
>WJQU01002135.1:0-25448 GCA_029228625.1 Pseudolycoriella hygida | reverse complement strand
AATAGATGTTGCAAAAAGATTCGAAAGTATCAAAGTAAATGTTGCCTTAACTCTTAAGTGTATGAAATTACGTCGACATTAAGTTAGATAGGAAAAACCTTCAACAGCGATTTCCTTTTAACTTCGCAGAGATGTAAGTTTCGCCAACCTTCAAAAAACCACGTTTCTTAACACTTTTTCGACCGTAACTCCGAAAGTTTTCGACCGATTCTGCCGAATTTCTTTGAATTCATTTTTTGATTATCTTTCAGGAAAAAAAAGTTTATGAAAATCGGATAAGATTTACGTTGAAACAACACGTTGGGCCCTAGTAGAGATTCAGTCTTAGGGCCTTGGCTGAGCCCAAAAGCTCAAAATTAATAAAACTTTTTTCCATAAAATGTCATGCCTAGGCCTTTCAAACAAAAAAATTTATGAAAATCGGAGATTTACTCGAGATATGTACAAAAGATCAAAAACCACTTAAACGGCCCTAGGTCGGAGGTCCTTGGGCCGACAGTGCTCAGATTCAATCCAATAAAAGATCGATTGGTTTTTTTGATTGATTCACATTTATTCAGCATGTGCTAAAATTCACAATGGATTTTACATTATTTTTCATTAAATTTTTTTTTCTCTTCCTTTCTCTATTTTAAGTAAATTTTAATTATTTATTCGTTTAATTGATTTTATTATATTTATTTAGTTTAATTGTCTCTTTTATGTTACTGATCAGTAGCCTTTTAAATTTATTTATGTTTCCTTCGTTTTTTATTTCGTCCAGTAATTTGTTGAACATTTCCAGACCATTTTGATAAACCATCTTCTTCGTAGACTCTTTGTTCACCCTTTGTAGCCTGAAATCATTTGCCATCCTTACTAGAACCTTTTTTCCGTCGCCTATTTATTTCACCGCTTCTGTTACGCATGGGGGATGTAAATTGTTTTTGATCCGAAAGACGTACATCATCGTCTGATAAGTGATTCGCTGTTTCACACTCATCCAACATAGAGCGTCCAACATTTGCTGCATGCTTGTTCTCCTACTACATCTGATTATGATCCTCATTGCTCTATTTTGTAGTTTCTGTAGACGTCCCATTTCATTCTGACCACACATGAACAAAATCGATGGACAATGTTTGAAATGTGGCGCCACAATCGATTTGTATAGCAATATGCGTTGCTGTAGTGAAAGCTTTTTATTTATTCGTGCGATGAAACCTATCTTTTTCACAGCTTTTCTCGATACGTAGTCCACGTGAGATTTCATTTTTAATTGATCGTTCATTATAACTCCAAGATATTTCATTTCACGCAATCCATCAATTTCCGTTTCATTAAGGGAAAAAAAGTTTTTGAAAATCGGTTGAGTTTTACTCAAGTTATCGTGTCGACAGACGGACGGACGGACGGACATTTTTTTTTATTGTTGATTCGTCATCTAAGGACCATGATCGAATTGGGTTGATTACAAACGTCGTGGTAAACGCATTAGACCTCTTTTCGAAGAACTTCGTCCTTCGTACGGATCTAAAAATATCAGCTAGCTGAGTTTTGAAAAAGAAAGTTTTGCGCACACTTAGTAGCTAATAGATAAAGAATGTGTGTTCATTTGACGTAAACGTTTATTAATGTTTTACACAAAGTCTTGAAAGCTAAAATAAATGAAAAAATCGCAGATTCCAATGTTTCAACGAGACACAAAAAAATTTCATGGTTTTATTTAAACAAATAAATGGTAGAAGAACAAAAAAAGTTTTAAAAAAACAAATCAGCAAAAAAAAAAATTGACGAAAAAAACACTAGTTATGTACGCGAACATCTACTATATCCGGTCTGTAGTTTGTTCCTTTATCAAATTCTGCTATTAATTCATTTTCCAAGAAAATAACTAATGGATGGGTCACAGACTCTTGCCGCAAGCGAATTTCGAGCAGGTTGTTATACAAGGAAACCGAAAATTGTCCTCTGCGGAACGAAATAAATATTGCACGTAAATTTCTTGCCTTTTCAACTACGTACCCAAGAATTTCTTTATCAATTTGATCAAAATGTATGATATATTGCGTTAGTCTGCTCAATTCGGATAGCAACAACTTGTTGAAACTTTTAGTTTTTTCATCTAACGGAAAGAACAGCTGAATGCAATTCAAACTCGTGAAATTGGACAAGAAATTCAAATTTTGCTCACCGTCTTCACTGGAAACATCGGAAAATAATGTAAATAATTTTTCCACAGTGTTCTGATGTGTAAGTAGCCTGAGACAAGTTAATGATATTCCAGGAACGGATAGCTCTTTTAGATTCCTAAATTTCGACAGATGGTCATAGTCGGGCATCTCGAAATGAAACTCATTGTTATATTTGTTTTCGTCGTCGATGAAACCTTCGTTAGGGTAATAGGAAAAAGCTTTGAGGTGATTTAGCCTGCTAGTAACCAGTTCGTATACTAAATTCGATGAATGTGAGCTGTCCGTGTCCAAACCAAATAGCGACGAATTTTCCCAAGTAAATGAACTCAGATGCTGATTCTCTTGCAGAAATGTTAGGAAAGTTTTTGGCATTCTCACATTACAACCGTACAATGACAACGTTTTCAACTTGGAAATGTGATCGAGATGGAAAAAATGACCGGTAATTTTCATGTTGTATAATTGCAATGAATTTATTCTCGGCGCATGTGTTACAACTCTTTCGAGGAAATCGTTTACCGATGTGTTGAAAGAAGGATAACATTCAAAGTAATCAATGCACGTGTCCAAGCCTTTCGAGTCGGTTTCTTTAATTGTCAACGATTCTATACACCGAAAGAATGGAATAGAAACGGACAGAAAATGGTCTGCAATCGTGCTACCATGAATGTATTGCAAAGTTAGATGTCTCAGGGTATCTTTCCTACAGTAAGTTGATATCAAACGTAAAATTTCATCAAACTTTGAAAATTTTCTCTCTTTGTACTGAATGTCTTTCTCACTAATCTCTATTTTGGTCATAGCACACCCAAATAGCTTGAATACATGGACAATGTGACAACAGTCGGCCAATTTACTGAAAGTAATCATGCGCCCTCTGATTGCACTTTGCACAACTTTTGTCTTCAATTCTTCACTTGCTACGGACATATTGTACAAATCTGGTAGGTCTAAGTATTCGCAAACTTGTCTTATACAATCGTCGTTCAAACCGAATACATCGATTAGCTGATAGGGGATTGGCTTCACCGGCATGATATCAACGTTGTTTGTGTCCTCCGTATATTTCTGTTATGAATGGGAAAGTTTAAAGTCGAATGTTTAAATCTATGGAATTAAATATTGTTTTTACCTTTTCTTTTGTAGTTGCATCGTCCATTGTAGTTCTTGACAATATTTGGATGGAAATCTCGATATCTCAATAACACACTTTTTATTAAATTTTTTTCGTATTTTTGGTTAAGATGACGTTTTCGTGACATGCGGGATTTTTAGTTCAAAATAAGTGTCCAAGCACCCGAATAGGGTGATCCCAAAATGGCGAAAATATTTACTAGTAAATTGCAATTTCAGCAAAGAAAGTGCTTCCATCTCTCGAAGGAAAAGGTCTTCTTATTTGAAGTTTATGTTTCCTGTCCCTTCAATCAAAATTCTGAACGAATTCTGAATTAGCGATGCGAACTAAAAATCCAATCGTATGTCACACAAGTTCTGAACGAATTCTGAACTTGCGTGAGACGTCAAACATACATAGAACAAAAACGCGTACTTTGGCTTATTCGGGTGTAAAGGATGCGTAAAGTTGAAGAAAAGTTTAATAAAAAAAAAATAGTTCGAAAATTAGTGAACCCCCTTGCTATAATAATATTCTGTCTACGCCAATTTTTACGTGTTTTGAAATTTCTCTTATATTTTATAGATATCGTTTTTTAATTTTCAGCTTGTTATCGATTGTTTCTTTTTCGGCAATAATGAACTTTTGGATGAATCTTTTGAAGCGACATACCCTACACACGTTAGGTCTGTTCGTCGTATTGGTTTTCAATGAACACAAAAGACGAAATGACCATTTTTCGTTGATAAATAACGTACAATTTCTACGAAAGTTTATCTCGATTTTAAAAATAAGAATCAAAACGGAGGACCTTGCAGCATGGCCGCCGTGTCATAAGCAAAATAAATAAACTAATAAGAAGTAATTTTCGGTTCAATAACCACTTCTTCTGGTCCTAAATGCCATCTCTGTGCTAGAGAGACAGTGACATCAAACATTTTGTGTTAAATATTCTTGATGTATTTGATTACTGAGATTGCCTCTCAAATGGTCTAAGAGTATTTTTGAAATGAAGCCCAAGGAAATCTTTCAACGAGATAAAACTTTTTTAGAAAACTTTTAAGATACCAGCGATGAGATGCATTGAATATAACGTATTAGATCAAGCCACTCGAACACTCACCGAAATTTCTACTCCCCCATCTCGAAAACACAAATCTCCTTAAGCTCCGAATGCGAAAAATTCCTGAGTCGATTGAATTGAGGAAAAACACACCCAGTGAATCCGGGAATATGACGGGACTTAACCCAACTTTGTTCTAATAATTGGAAATCGTTAAAAAACACACAAAACCCGCAAAATTGAACTAATAATTCGCCGAAATACAGATAATTTTCGTTGTCAAATGGCCAAATGACTAAGGCAGTCAATTTGGATGATAATTATTGAAAGGCTGCCCACGAAGTTGAGGCGGTTGAAATAATGTGATTTTAATAATAACAAACGTTGGCAGTGGACGAATCATCAATTAATTTATTAAGTTATCGTCAGGTCATTTGGTCTGTTCGTCTAGTTTATCGGGAAATTCGGATAAATCTATATCCCAAACCTCATCCACGATCATGAAATTTTCATCGGATATCAGAACGCGAAAATTGCACGTAGTATCAAAAGTCGCTCGAACTATATGGGTCAATGACCTGGTACTTATACAAAAATTAGATAGAAGATATTTTCACGATGACACTGATAAAAGACAGCCCCGACTTTGCTCAGTGTTGCGGCTAATGTAATGCAGTTCAATAGGGCGTCTAAAGAAAGGTAAAACCTTGTCAATCAAGGCCGCCTGGTGCTGAAATTCTGACTACGCCTAACTGGAAAAACAAGTGAGTTTATTAGCGACACCATCGAAGTCGGCACCAGGCTTTCTACTTGAGACCTAAAGCTGAGAATAAATAAGACAAACTGGTGCTGAACTTCTGTTTTTACTAAAGTGGAGACAGGTGTGAGTTTTATAATATGTCATATAAGTTTCAATATATTCGGTAAAAACAGATGCTCAGCACCAGGCTGCCTTCTTTATTCGCAGATTATGGGCTCAAGTACGCTACTTTCTTAATTTTGACATTTTCAAATTTTCGGCGCCAAGTGTCCTAACGGAAAGTGCAGACTTATCTTTTAGCTAAAAGTGTTAAAAAACTAAGCAATCTCAAAAAAGTAGCCCAACTTTACTTTTAAGTCGGCAAGAGCTGCTTCATACCATCTGAATTTTGGACGCCCTGCACCTCCGGGCTGATTTTAGGGTTTTTTTCGGAATACGATGATCTTCCATTCGTTGTACATGATCGAGCCAACGAAGACGGTTTATTTTAGTGTTTTAGACCATGTCCGGCTCTCCATAAAGCTGGCTAAGCTCTTGATTGAATCGTCTGCGCCATCGGTTCTGTCTTTGATCGAATACTAGTCCAAATATTGTCCGCAGTACTTTTCTTTCGAACGTATGCAGCAATTGTTCGTCTTTCTGTGTCAAGCACCACGACTCCGAACCATACGTAACTACCGGTCTGATCATAGATTTGTATATTGCGCATTTTGAATTTCGGTTTACTGACTTGGACTTTAAGATTTTCTGAAGGCCGTAATAACTCCGGTTGCCCAGAATTACTCGTCTCTTAATTTCGTCCGCGATGTCGTTATTAGTGTTCAGCTCCGATCCAAGGTATACGAATTTGTTGACCATTTTGAATGTGTGTGTGTCGATTCCTCCTGGTGTTGATTCGAAGGCGGGATGATCATATATTTCGTTTTTTCGTCATTAAGTTTCAACCCAAGGTCGGTTACCTTTCCTCTCCAAGGCCATAAACTTGTCTTTAACAACATCCATATTTCGTCCAAGTATGTCCAGGTCGTCTGCGAAACCTAGCAACTGACTGGACTTGGTGAAAATGGTGCCGCTGGAATCTATGTGTGCGCATAGCTGCTTCAAGGGTCAGGTTAAAAAGCAGCGTCGCGAGAGGATCTCCCTGACGTAGGCCTTTCTCTATGTCGAAAGTCTCTGACAGTTGGTTACGGATCCTTACTCGGCTATTAGCTCCGTTCAGTGTTAACTTGGTTAGCGAGATCAGTTTGTTGGGGATTCCAAATTCCTCCATTACTCTTCATAGCTTACTTCTTCTAACACTGTCATAGGCTGCCTTGAAGTCAACAAACGAATGGGGTGTTTCAATGTTGTACCCCTTGCACTTCTCCAAGATCTGTCTGATATTAAACAGCTGGTCCGATGTAGCTCAACTAGTAGATGAAAAAACAATGATTTTATATAGCTGTAGGCACTTTTTTTAAATTTACAATTTTTTTAAATCAAAGTTACTCTGGAAAAATATCGCTTTTATCGGACACGCTCAGCATAGAAATAACGTTCAATTTCGTGGTTTTTGAGAGAATTTTTTAACAATTGTATCAGATGGTGATGTTTGTAAAAATAAAATACCTCTAGCTGTTCGGTAATCCTCTATTTATTCTAAAAGGAGAAATTGCAGAGAGTTAAATTATTTGAAAAAACTACTGCCCAAGTGCGAGTGAATAAGCAATTTCTATGAAAAGCAAAATATGTCAATCAAGAAAAATTGAAAAGTTGCCTTTTGTCACTCGAAAACATTGATTTTCCTAGATAGTATCTTTTCTCCTCCCTTCAAATCGTTTAAAAATTGTATTTATTTTCTGTTACAGAAACGCCATTATGGCTCCTTCTTCAGGTGGCACCAATACGAAACGAGAGAGACTTAGTTGTTTTATTTTTATTAACATTTCGTGATATTACCGCACTTAAGCAACCGATAGATACGGAGGACACGAAAGGAGGTATGCTATCTGCAAATGAATACTGAAAAATGAATTTTTCCAAATAATTTCAATTAATCAGGACTGTCAAAATTTGCTAAACTTGCCCGATCTGTCACACGTAGCCGACAATTTAGTGCTCATCTACCCACACTTAAAGACCCAACGAAACAGTCTAATTTAGCAACGGTATGTGTGCCTCGACAACCATCACATCATCATTTTCATTTGAGTTTTTTCTTTCGACTCGTCAAATTTGCTCTATTTTTTATACGCAGATGATGTCATTAAGCGCTGATATAATGCCACAATATCGACAGGAAGCGCCAAAAACTCCCCCACACATTCTTCTGCATTACTGTGCATTTAAAGCAATTTGGGATTGGGTGATATTATGTTTAACTTTTTATACTGCTATTATGGTAAGTTACAACGATTTCTGTTACATATCCTCTTCCCGAACGACCGAAAAAGATTTTTTTTATTTCATTCGGACATTTCTGTCTCGATTTTCGTCATTGAAACATTCGTTACGTTGCAAAATTAGCGAAATTAACATACGAGAAAATGTATATCACCTGAGTAATTGGCCAAGTATCATTTGTCCAAGTTTTGACTCAGTCTTAGGTCAGGTTGGGTCAGAGGGTCTTCTAAAACGATTTGTTTTATCGTTAAAACTCACTAATCCTGGAAGTTCCGGGAAGAAAAGAATTTACACGGGAAACCTCTTTTGACAAAATTACAATTTTGAAAACAAACGTAACGAAAATAAATTGGGCGAATTATCGGTGACCACCTACAATAGTACTTTACAAGCAGACACGAAAACTCAAAAAAATCCCGTCATTTTCGTACTTGATACATTCAAGCAATTAATGATTGATAAAAAGACATGAGATGAACAAACATCAAACAGTCGTCCATAAAGTTATTTCACATTATTCTAGGTACCATACAACGTAGCGTTTAAGAACAAAACCTCAGAAGATGTTCAATTACTAGTAGTTGACTCTATCGTAGACGTAATATTTTTCATAGATATTGGTAAGTGACCATCTGTGAATAATTTCTTGCAAGAAATTTGTTTAGAGTTTGTCGCATTTTACAGTATTGAATTTTCACACAACTTTTGTTGGGCCGGGTGGTGAAGTGGTGAGTGACCCGAAAGTAATTCGTGTCAACTATCTCAAATCCTGGTTTCTTATTGATTTGCTCAGCTGTTTGCCTTATGATGTTTTCAACGCTTTCGACCATGACGACGATGTAATGAAAATTCAATTTTGACACCAGTTCGCCCCGTTTAACGTTCTTTTTTCTTATTTCTTTTCTGATTTTTCATTCACCCAAGGGAATTGGTTCATTATTCAGTGCACTTAAAGTAGTACGATTACTTAGACTTGGACGTGTTGTTCGCAAATTGGATCGATACTTGGAATATGGTGCTGCTATGTTAATTCTATTACTTTGTTTTTATATGCTTGTTGCGCATTGGTTGGCTTGCATTTGGTATTCGATTGGTCGCAGTGATGCTGATAATGGAGTTAGTCAAAGTTTTTCAGATTGAAAAGTTTACCATTTTTCGTTACGAAATTTTCCTTTTAGTTTCAAGTCAGTTGGTTGTGGAAATTGGCTAACTTAACTCAAGCACCGTTTAGCTATGTGAAACACAATGAAACGACAACAACAACAGAATACACAGAACTCACATTTGGTCCATCTAGATCGACAATGTACATCACGGCATTGTATTTTACAATGACATGCATGACTTCGGTATGTAGCAATTTTACAGAATATTTCACACTGATACGTCTCCAACGATTGTGGGCTATTTTTCCATCAGCAACCGACACGCTTCTTAACCAATAGTATAAATTCAGAAAAGAAACAAAAAGTTTAATTTCAGCTTCCTCCGAACTTTAATATTAGATCTAAAATTTTAAATACTTCACCTAAATTTAAGGCTTCTTTAGACAGGTCGAAAAGTACCTTACCCGAACCTAATCTTCAAATAAGCATTATTTCACGTCAGGTTAGGTTGCAACTATTATTAGCATGACCCTAACGAGCTCGCACTCTACAGTAGCCATCTCAATTATTCCAGGACCGTAGGACACACTCTCAGTGATTAAATTATTTAGAAACAACCTGCTCCATACAGATGCATTTCAAGGTAAAGGCAGACATTTTTTTTTAATTAGGGTTGGGAAATCTTAATAGACACCCGGTCCTCCCGGACCAAGGTAGTGCTGGATTCCATTCTTCAATGACTTACCAACTAGAACCCCCTTCCTTAGTTTTCATGCTCTCTTCTCCCAGGAACCGCCTCACAGCATTACTTCGGGGAGAGGCTGTGCTTTCGCACCTACTCTTTCAGATCAACTGGCAGTCTTCTTTGATCGTCTCTGCATGCACTTTGCAGCTTACCCACTATTTTCGCAACTACATTATCCGCTACACTCCACACCTCCTCATCGCGGCACATCTCCGATATTATGTTTTCGGCGTTTACATCTGACCTACTCACAGTCATCTGCTCACCTCACTCTTGTTCGAAGCGGGGACGTATGTCGTGCAGAAAGGTGACAATGTGAATCCAAACCGGTGCAGGTATTTCCTGAAGCATCCGTGGCCCGATAGAAACTGTGTCAATTGGAAGTTAACCTCTCCATGTTTCGTCCACCTTCCCTTGTCAGAGGAATGCCACTCTCGCTGCCACTGTCTCATTGATTCGGCTTTTAATTGCGTTCTTACTGTTTTGGTAGTTTGACACTCCCTCCTCTTATTTCTATGACATTCGCTGTCTTCCGTCAACGTTATGCATATGGGCATCGTCCCAGCTATGACGCATACCGCTTCTTGGGATATGGTTCGGTATGCGCTTGCTACTATTATGCTTGCCAGCCTTTGGGCTCTATTAAGCCTCCTCCGATTTCTTTTCGTATCTAGCGCCTGTATCCACGCTGGTGCCCCGTAGCGCAATATTGATAGGGTGACGCTTACTAGGAGCCTCCTTTTGCTGCTGCGCGGTCCAAAGCCGTTTGGCATTATTCTGGCCAGTGTTGCGGTGGCTTTCATTGCCTTATCGCACGTATAGTCCACATGACTATTAAAATTTCTGCGGTCGTCCAGCATAAGTCCAAGGTATTTTAATTGGCGAGTGGATGTAATTTGTTCCCCGTCGATGTTCAATACGCTCAGTTTTTTTGCAGTTACTGACTAGCGTGATCTCGGTTTTCTGGTGGGCCAGCTTCAGTTTTGTCGTTGCCATCCAGTTTTCGACAGTTTCTAGCGTCTCCAACTAAAAGGCAGACATGTTGGTGGGCATTGGTCTGTTAGTTGATCGTTAATCATCATCATCAAACTTTATAGACCATATTGGTACCTTTCGGTGTGAAATCTTTATGCCACAACAGTAGAATGGTTAACTATTATCCTCCATGCCCTTCTCTTGCCCGCCAAGGAAATGATTTAATCGCCCAGAGAAAACTTCTAAATCTGATTTAATTGAATCTATAAACCTTCTCCTTGGTCTGCCTCTTGAACTAACACACGGTACCTGTGCATCCAAGATCCTTTTCGGTAGCCTCTAATTACCCATTCTTTGAACGTGCCCGATATGATTATCCCAGCACTCCTTTCAATTAACTTTCGCTATGTTCCTAAGAACCCTCATATCAGAAACCTCCAGATCATGCAGTCAACACAACTCTCACTACCGTACAGAATCATCGGCCTGAAAATTGGTCTGAGGATAGCTTTTTGTTGAACATGAGCGACCTCAACTGACTGGCCACCGAGTTTCCCATTTTCCTCCTTTCCTCAAATTCCCTAAGTAACTTGGCATCCTTTGGAAAAATGGTTCCTAAGTACTTGAATTCAGAAACCTGTTCCAGCTCCTCCCAATTAAAATTGCAAGGTATCTCCTTCCGAGGGGGGTGCAATCACCGGACACTGTGGACTAAGCAAGCATTTGGCTAAAATGGGACTCTCAAATGATCCCAAATGCACCTGGGGGTTAGGTGAGGAAACGAGTGTTCAAAAAATATGCGAGTGTCCGAAGTTTTTCTAACTGACAGAATCAAGTCATCAATAGGTCAGAGGTCGTTAAACGAAAAAAGTAGAATAAAGACATCAAGTTCTTTAACCACAAAGTCATCAGGAAAAACACAAAGTGACCAGAAAAGTCTGAAAGTCACGAAAAATCACATAAAGTCATAGAAAGTCTCGGAAAGTCAGGAAAATTATGAAAAGTCGCAGAAAATCACAAAAAGTCGCAGAAAATCATGAAAATCCTGAGATGTCCGGAAAAATCCGGATCTAGTAAAAAGTCGCGAAAAGTCACAGAAAATCAAAGTCGTGGCCCTGCGATTTTGAGAGTAGGAGAAACTACTCGCATTGATTACACGAAACAATTAGGCATAAAGCAACCACGGAAAAATACCGTGGAGGTTCTTTAAGACGTGTCAAGTGCAGTCGGATGTAGGTAGCACCTCTCAAATGTGATGATCTCTTGAGAGGCAAAGGTGCGTTAAGACATGACTATTTGGATGGAAGGGAAAACTCAAGGCTAAAACGCAAAAATATGAACTAAAAGTTCGTATGTGTGGTTGACGCCGGCGCAGCGTAGAGCTCTAATTTGAATAATTTTTTTATTTCTAAAAGTCACAACCGACCACCATAAACTTACCGTGGTGTTATCTACTATAGTAATACTTTTCTTTAGATTGAAAGATGTCATTATTTTGGATCGTTTTTTATTTAAGGTCAATTTGAGGCCACCTGAAACTTCTTATCAAAATCAGGTTTAGGCTTTTTAATGTCTGATCAGGTCGACAACTGTGAAGATAACTAATTAACCAAAATTAAACTTTTATTTTTAGGTCGGATTCGGGAACGTTGCGGCCGAAACAGATAACGAAAGAATCTTCACCATTGTCATGATGATAATTGCAGGTCTCGAAATGAATAAAATTTTGTATTTTTTCATCCCAAATTTAGCTTCTGATTTTGAATTCAAAAAAAATCACAAACAAAAATAATTAACAGCACTACTCTACGCCACCATCTTCGGTCACGTCACAACCATCATTCAGCAAATGACCTCAGCCACTGCCAAATACCATGATATGCTGAACAACGTTCGTGAATTTATGAAGTTGCATGAAGTACCAAAGGCTTTGAGTGAACGCGTTATGGACTATGTGGTTAGTACATGGGCGATGACAAAAGGCTTGGATACGGAAAAGGTGGTAATCACTTTTCTAACCTTACGCTGAAAGAATGAAAATGACTCGTCTTACCAATTCGTTTTAGGTTCTAAACTATTGTCCCAAAGATATGAAAGCCGATATTTGCGTTCATTTGAATCGTAAAGTTTTCAATGAACATCCCGCCTTTCGTTTAGCTTCGGATGGCTGCTTACGAGCATTAGCTATGCATTTTATGATGTCTCATTCGGCGCCTGGTGATTTGCTTTATCACACAGGCGAGAGCATTGACAGTTTATGTTTCATTGTCACTGGAAGTTTAGAAGTTATCCAAGACGATGAAGTTGTTGCGATACTCGGTTCGTAAGCAATTAACTCATTCGTTACTGTCACTCATTTTCGTCTCCATTTAGGTAAAGGAGACGTTTTCGGAGATCAGTTCTGGAAAGATTCTGCTGTGGGTCAAAGTGCCGCTAACGTTAGAGCATTGACTTACTGTGACCTCCACGCCATAAAACGTGACAAATTGCTAGAAGTTTTAGATTTTTATCAAGCTTTTGCTAATAGCTTCGCTAGAAATTTAGTCCTGACGTATAATCTCAGGCACCGCCTTATTTTTCGAAAAGTAGCTGACGTCAAACGAGAAAAAGAGTTAGCCGAACGAAGGAAAAACGGTAAGTACTCAGTACAAGTGTTGAGTGTTTTTACTGTCTCTATACTTAATTCTGTAGAACCACAATTGGCGACCAATCAGGACCACTTGGTTCGAAAAATATTTTCTAAATTTCGTCGCACACCGCAACCGGGACCACGAGATATTCAATCACAAAGTGACGTAGAAAAAGGAGAAAATGAGCCCGAACGTGCTAAAGTGAGTTCAGTGACGAATATCACTTCATATTACCTTCCTAGAGGAATTTTGTTTCATTTTGTTTTTTTTTCGATGTTGCAGCTGCCTGCAAAGTTAACGTTGACAGAAGATCATCGTGTGTCATCTGTGCAGTCACCATCGCCGTCGCCATCACCTTCGTCAGGACCGCCATCTGCCCGCAGTACACGTGCAAGTAAATGGGGACGCTTACTTGGTAGTTCAAGTGTTGATTCTGCCAGCGATACTAGCGCAAAAGTCGCCGTGTCGAGAAGTTTAAGTGCACGGGAGAGCTTGCGTGAAAGTGCTCAAAGCCGACAAGGCAGTACGTCCAGTAGTAACGGTGGTCAAGGAAATAAAGTCAGTATTCTACTATAAACATAGCAACACAAAAACGGTAAAACACTGTTCCGTGTTTCAGGTTTTTCCGAAAACTGCAAAGCTATCTCCCGGTCCAGCAACGTTAGCCCGTCAAGACACAATCGATGAAGGAGGCGAAGGTGATCATTTGTCATCAACATGCGTATCTAGAGAGGCAAGACCCAGTCTACAAATCGAAAGATCGCCTTTGGAACGACAACCAACGGAACGAGATCGACTGCTGGATCCGACATCAATTCAACGGGAACGCGAACGCATCGAACGAAACTTATCCATGGAACGAGAACGTCAAATCGAAATGGCATCGTCTCGTGCAACAACATCCGACACATATGACACCGGGCTACGTGAACAGCCTATTACATTAGCACAGCGTGATTTAATAGCAACCGTCTTAGATATGAAAGTAGACGTTCGCTTAGAAATGCAACGAATGTCTCAACGAATGGGTCGTGTCGAAGACCTTCTATCCGAGTTAATCAAGCGAATATCAATGGATTCATCTGGTCAAAGTACACCGGCGGATGATATAATTCAAAACATAATCACAACCACAACTGTGGGTCAAACTACTTCAACTACCACAGCAGCAGCAGTGGCTGGGACTAGTTTGGGAGGCAACGGGCTGGGGCCGATTTTGCTCCGAAAGCGACACTCAAAGAGCAGGAAGGCACCAGCGCCTCCCAAAACTAGTCCAGAACAGACACGACTGCTAGAGGCTGAATTGCCATCAACATCCACCGCTAGAAAACGAGAATTTCTCTAGCGTAGGATATTGGTTCGCCATCATACAGACAATAGTAGCAGTGAGCAATAGTTCTTACTTTTTAGTGGGAAGGTTCAATTAGATTTAGTTTTGTGTAACACTATCGATGGCGCTAAATTATTGTTAGGTTCAACAACTTACGAGTGATATTAGGAATTGGTAACGAAGCCAAGTGATCATATAAAAAATATATTCTTAGTGACTTTAGCTATATCTCAACGTGGACTGACATTGTAAAACCAATAAGTGAACTCAGACCTAGCCAACCGAATATCAATGCCATTTCAATCATTGCAATACGTTGAGGAAATTCGTTTCACATTCAATGGGTTGTGGGTTTTCCTGCCTCACTGTACAAAAGACTTTTTCGGTTACCGCCTGCAATTATACTTTCTTGGAAAGAATTTCGATTGATCGATTCGACGACGGGTTTTTAAAAATAATTACCCGAAATAAGAAATTGATCGCAAGTACCAATGAATAAGAATTTAAATGTTAAAAATCACAAAACTATTGACGGGATATTTTTGACTCCCACCCCTCAATTTTGATGACTCCCTGTAGTGTAGCGATCAAATTCTTCATTTTTTAACATAACTGTTGGACGATTGATTTAAGGCAATTTCGCGAGTTGTACACCAAACGAAGTGAGGTCTACAAGCGAAAATACCTAAAAACAATGGTCAAACACAGGTGTACATAGGAACTTTAGAGAAATAAAAAAAAACTTTTAAAATGTCCTCTTTTCCGCATGAAAATGATATTTCCCATTAGTTACCTTGGTTCATGAAAGTCCTAACGCAGCGAAAGAAAAAGTGGACCGCCGAAAATGCAGTCGATGTAATTTCTTTTCTGTTGATCTGATAGCATTAAGTCACATATTGTAGCGGTGGCCCTACGTAGGTAAATGTAAACGTTCCCATCATGTTTCCGCAAAAGTTTCGAATATTAATGTTGCACTCACCAACACTTCAATCTAATGATTTGCACTCTCCATTAGGGGGGAAACGGTGGGGTTTTTATGGCGCAGCTCTTTAAATTGACCTGATTTTCGTTTAATTAAAAGAGAACCGATAGCATTTTCGATGTTAACTCATTCAATGAAGTAGCTTTAGTATTCTAGAAACCGCTTCAGTATTTTAGTAAAGAAATTAAACAAATAAAAAAGAAATTCCAAGGAAAAGGAAACGGAACAAATGTCCATCATTCATTAATAAAAATCTAAAAGCCGCCCTTGATTTCTTCCTTATTTTTAATAATAAAATTAAGCAATAAAAACAAATAATCAAAAAAATAAAAAATTCTATTTAACTTTTCTTGTAAAATTCTAAAAATGAAAAAAAAAATATCAAATCGCCTTACTGTAAATAAATTACTTAAATCAGATTTAAACGAAATGTTTCGCGGATTGGTGCTTTTCGTCGTAAAAATGAAATTGCAACAAAGTTTTAAATCTTATTTTAAATAAAACTTTATGAGTGATATCGCGTATTCATCGTCCGATTATTTGATTTTCAGATGAAGATTTTCACGATTTTTATGGGTGATAGCTAAGTGGGTACTCCTATCCTATTTGCAAAACGCTTATTATTCGTCAGTTTTTTGAAAACTGACTTTTTCCTGAGAAAGTGGTTACCATACTGGTCACACTTTTTACACAAAATCTCAAGAATAAGAGAACCCATTGAGTGATCACTCATAAAAATACCGGATTGCTTCTTCTGAAACTGCATGAAGAATTTGTGATGTCACTCTAAAAATTAAAAAATAGTTGAAAATAGTGATGCGCACCTAGTGACAATGAATGCAAATAGGAAGAATCTAAAGCATTTTATTATTAGCGATTTCTATCTACGGAAGATGGCGTTGTTCTCCAAACTGACTGGTGATCTTAGAATACACGTTGTTGCTTTTGCCACATTCATCCGTCTACACGAGAAATGATGTGTAGTCACGCGGTCACTCTCACAACTGTAATCTAGCACGGCACATGCGACTTATTTTTTCGTAGTGTTACCTGATGAAAACCAACTTAGCGTGGCAATAGACGCAATCGATTTAGATCGAAAGCGCTCGCTTTCTAAACTTATCTTTAAATTGTAGAAAAATCATTATAAACGATGGACGACCATTGGAAGGAAAGTATTGTTTATATATGAACAGACCACATCATATTTAGAATGTAAATTTCGATTAAGGGATGCAATAAAAAGTAAATGTAAAATAAAATAAATTAATTGAAAAGTTACCTCTATTTCTATGAAAAAATTAAATTAAATAAATAAAAATTATAAATATAATTTGAATTAAACTGTGTAAATATTTGCTCGTTTTGTTGATTCTATAATGAAAAATAGTCTTTGTTACCGAAATGAAAAGAATTTAAGAGAGTAATATAAAAAGGTGACACATGAAACCGAACTAGTATTGTCAGATTTGTCCGATAAAGCGATTATTTAGATAATTGAAATGGAAAACATGCATTTTATTATTTATTAATTTTGTTTTACTTTCGCTTTCGCTTTCGCCATCAATAATCGAAGGCGACTCTTGCGAAATGCCAGTGAACTTTTTCGAAAAATCACATGATATACAATTAATTGAGATCCTTTCACGTATATGACACTCTTGCAAGTACGAATGTGTTCGGAAATTTTATTCAAAACACACACACACACACACAAATTTTAAAGATGTCAAATGACGAAAATTTTGATGCGTTTTAAAAAATTGCGTAAATGGTGTAACAAAACTCATACAGCTCTTAACAATAAAAAAGCGACAATTTTCATTGATTGAATTAAATCTTGATGAACTAGCATTCTTATCTTCCACTATTTCCACATCGGCTGTGAACTTTATGGTGCGTCTTTTACATAAATTCAAATTTTGAAGCCAAATAGCTGGAAGCTGCAGGAAAAGTTACTTATTTCGTATTTCTAGATATTTATTTTTGGTTGAGGACATTTCTCAATCATTGGCGTCGATCGAAAACTATCATGGTCAAAGTTGTAGAAAAAAAATTTTAGGGTACACGTGTTTTAGGGTTTTAGCTTGATATGCAAACTCCTTACTCGTCAAAATAAAAATGTCCAAACCATATTGTAATATGCTATTATATATTTGCAGCCATATTATCCATTGCTGGATGAGGCCTCCCAATTAGGGGTATTTAGCCATGAAGCACCACGCGGGCTAGTGCGGGTTGGTGAATGTGGACCGCATGCTTAACGTGAATTCCGAACCACACCTATAGGCTTGCAACACCATAGGATTTATTTCAGTGCTAATTATTTATATCTCCGCCTAAATTACGCATTACTTTACCCATACACAGTTTGTTGCGATTTGTATGAATTTGACAGTTCCTAATTTGTTAAATCTTGAAATTTCGACTCGTCATTGCAGAAGGTGCAAAGACAGTGTTTTTTGACCAGTGTTTGATTGTTCGATTGTGAATCTTTTTTTAATATTAATAATTGGTGTAACCCAGCAAAAATTCGCAAATTTCAGCCAAGTAAAAAGTGATTTCTTAATTTGTATTTACATTTGGGTTACGTTTTTTTATTCCATTTGAGGAGGTACGTAAAGTTAAAATACAAAAAATTACATATTTTCAATTTTTTCAAAATTTTTACTTAAATCAACTTCATTTTTTTTTCTCCTGGTCGCAAACTTCTACTTAGGGATTCATTTGAAAGCTAAGGCCAATGACTACAGCCTCCAGCTTTGGGCTTGAGAAAAAAAATGTTTCCACGACTCTTTGAAAATGACCATTTTTTAGAAGTTTTTGACTCCTGTAGCAGCCAACTACTTGTACTGGTCAGGAGTGTTGTCACAGCCAAAAGCTTTGTATCATTGGAACTCTTAATCGTACATAATTTGCCTGGAATCGATTCGGTCTTGTCCGAGATATTCATCAGAAACGGTTTTTTTGACCTTCGTGCAGACCATTTTTCAGAGAGTTCAAAACTACAGAATATTTTTTTTTTAAAAAAACTGTTCTTCTACGAAAATCTTCTATTTGAATGAAGAATCGAATAAGCCATAGAGATCGAAATTCCGTTGGATTCGTGTTTCACATAAGCAGTGCGAAGTTTTGGCAAATTCACTCTTAACAGTTTAGCAATTGCAATAAAAACAAATTTCTTGTCAATACTCCGTAAGGAAGCGGTGTAAGAAGGTTGAAATACAAAATTCAGAATCACATTAAAAAAAGATTTACGACTGAATCAAACATGTATTACTTTTGAAATTGTTTTACCGGTACAAATCGCAACTCTGTATGTGTAATGTTTGGATGGTAAGCCAAGCTAGCATGTCACTTCTACTTTGAATTTAATAAGATTGTTCCATTCTTATTCTTAAGAGCTGTAGTATCAACCCAACATATACATAACAAGGAGTTTTGAGGAGTTATATATTACTATTGTGAATTGTCATACCGTGGATCCTTCATTGATTGCTAAAGCGATTATTGTGAATTGTATCAAGAAGTACAAACTATTTCATTACGTAGGCCATGCTGAAATTTTTGATAGTGTTTTTATTTATTTGTCTGAGTTATTCCTTATTTTTTGTGACGAGCTGGTGCAATTATTTTTTTAGTAAATATTTTGGCTCAAACCTTTTTTACAGTATGCAGTTAATTTTTTGTGTTACTAATTTGGTAGATTACTACTCAATTTAGAGAGACTATCTCGATGCATCGATATCATTCATTCAAGTGCGAAGAGAGAACGCAATCAGCGTTGCTGTCGTTCGAGAAGAAGAACAGATTGACCATTGATCCCGCCATTTATGGGTATCTCCAACACCGCTGCTTTTTCAAGACAAATCGTTTGTAGTTCGGAAACTCTCCCCTTTGCTTTATTTATTTTTCTGTACAAAGAAACGCAATGTCACATGAGTTCGCTGCGAACTTTTCGCCTATTGAAGTTTTGTCAATTCACAATATACAGAACCTATTCATATGAAACTGGACAGTGTACTTATGTTCGCCACTTTCACGCCGATCGCACACACATTCGTCCAAAAGTTGAACTCAGGCATTCAGCCTTTGTTGCATTAAACGCCTATTTCTCTACCTCTCTCTCTCTCTCTCTCTCTGTCCCGATGTCCCGTGTCTCTGACATCTAGAAATGAAATTCAGTGAAGTGGATCATCAAAACTCTTTTTGCTACTTTTTTCTATTTCTGTAAGCTTTGATTTTCGGTAGCCCAAATAGTAATTATGAAAATGAAGTCCATATACCTATACCACACATACATCCAATCCATCAGTTTAATTCTCATCCCGAAAATCTGCCCATACCGTACCGCAAAGACAAATATAGATTCGACACACTGCCTTTTTTCTTAGCTTCGGGTTATCCACTCATCTGTAGAAGAAACCTACAGCCATTGGATAGTTCTTCCTTATTCCAACTAACTTGTTTGGATAAAAGTCAGGCGAGACCAGAGATGTATCCACTGACTGTGAAGAAAAAATAACAAATAATTCAGCGGCAGATTTCCTCTCCTGGAGTGTGGAGTCAGATTGATCTCTCAAGCACTGCGTCGTACTGTTTGATCCAACGATAAAATGACTGACTGCGAAAAGCATTGCAAATTGATCATAAGGAAACAAGTTATTTGCTCGACCAGCGACACAACCGTAAAACGCATTTCGTAGGCGAAGCTTTCCGCAGAAATAACTGTGGTGAGCCTACAGATAACCAAATTAAAACTCAGTCAATTATGATAAAAAAATATTTTATAAAATACACGAATTAAAAATAAACTCACTTTACTACATTTTCTTGACAATATTTTCTCAAATATTTTTTATATGACACGTTTTTTCTATTGCAAAAGAAGACATTTGTTGTAATGGTTTCATTTACAAATTCCAAAGGAAATTAAAACCAAGAGACATTTTTATGATTAAAAAAAGGAAAATATTTCTTCCACTTTCTAGCTAAGCGATGCATTTGATTCATTTATTATTTTCCAGTTATTTCAAATATCAAAATGTAGCATAAAATCGCGTGTAGAAGGAAACAAATTGTTAATCGATATTAAGCGCTTAACCAAAGTAAGTTCGATTCATTTATTGCATTTAGTTATGAAAAGAAATTGTTATTATTAATGAAAAATAAATCTATCACAAGAGGGAAGTTGTTTCATTGAAGTAATAATAAATCTGCCTTAACCCATATAAATATTAGAGGCTCATTATTTCACTAGTTTCTCTGTTTTTTGGTTCTTTTTTTGAGATTCTTTCAATACCGGAAAATATTTACTGTGCCGGTCAGTGGTAAAATGTGCGGCAAACTCAGTCTGTGAGATTAATAAAAAAAATCCGCCGTTACAACCACAAAGCTAGTGCCGATTTTAAGGGTGTCCTAAAACCTTTCGACTGCTCCACAACAACCGATGGATTCTCTCATTACTTGAGTGAATATGTGCCTTTGAAAGTTGTTGAATTTTTGACTTTAACTCTTTTGAGCTACCCCTAAATCGTCTCGGATCAAGATACGCCCATATACAATCTTGATAAAGGGATCAAAAACATTTTGTTTTTCCGTTGGTGCGCCAAACTTTTCGCGATCTGCAAATTACGCTTCCTGAGTAAATACTCTTAATGGCACGCAGTAAGCTCTCATTGATACCGTACTAGCTAAGAACCCCGAACAGCTTATGCCTTGGTACCCGGTCGAATGCCTTCTTCAAGTCGATGAAGCATAGATCAACGCCTTCATGCACTAAACAACTTTTACCATTGTTCTTCAATGGGAAAAGAGGATTGCTGCATAAGGTCGTAGAAATATAAGTCCTTTCATTAAGCCTCTCGATAGTCTGGTTTAGGCAGAAAATCTGATCCTAACACTCTCTCAAAGGCCCGAAACCACCCTGATCCTCGTCCAGTACTTACATCTTCTTCACTATGTTCCTAGCCCGGTCAACAAGTACACTCGCGGACATTTACCTACTACGCTCAATAGCGATACCAACCTTGCGGTTGCCCTTCTTATAAATTGGAGCAACGACAACCAAAGCCCCAGTCAGCAGGTACTGTAGAATACTTCATGGCCAAGTTGAAAATCCTACCAAGCCATTGAAAAGAGCAGAGAAAAGAGAATATAAAATCGCACGTGAAAATGAGAGTAATTTCTATTGTATTATTTCGACAGGTGACTCCAAAGTGTAAGTTTTTTCTTTTGTTTTGTTCCTTTAATGCTTATATACGAAAGAGATTTGCTGGGGAAGTCCAGTCTCTGATTTATAATGTGAAGTTGAAAAGAAAAAACAGCACTGAAAGAAAAAACTGGCTCTCTATACCCTTTGCTTGCCTGCTCAATATTCGCCAGAAAGTGTATGACGTTTGTGTTACCAAAATAAAGCGTTCACCCATCTCTAAGCAATTATTTATACTTACAACACGATCACATTTTGTATATTGGTCCATATGAAACAGCTCCAATGCACGACATTGTGGAATCCAAACATGCATTGCCCATGATGATACTTCGGGCTTGTCCTATCGAACATAACACTTGCGGAAATGGCTTCTATTCCGGAAATTTGTATACAAAGTTTTCATATAAAGTGAAGTTTTCACATACATAAGGTACACACATTCACATGTATATTGTAGGTTACATTTTGTATGGGATACTTTTTCTTACGAACTTACGGGTGTTGGAGAAAGAGTTTTGGTGTCAAAGTAAAAGCTTTTTTGTGATGATGCTCAGTCGGTATCTAAATGACCGATTGACATCATTGGATTGATTTGATTCTGATGCACGAAAACGGGAAGAGTGCGGATTTTGAAGATTTTCCTAACTTCACAGCTGTCAGTGTAACAGCTAAATGAGGTTCGAATTCTTAAAGCTAAGAAAAACATTAAAATCGAGCCCAGAGATAAAAAAATAGCTGTTTATTAATTGAACTTAATTCCATTTGATTGAAAGAATAGTATAAGTGTTTCATATGAAACTACAAGAGACTTTTTCTCATCTATTTATGGAGCATACTTATACCCTGCCACAATCTAAAACATTTAACTAATAATTAACGTAAACATCATCCCCAACTTTAACTTTTCCATTAGAACGGATACCCAGATGAATTCCGAACCATGGGTTTGCAGCGATTTTTTCAAATGTCCGGAATTTCTTCAGTGTATTCAGTGGTTCCATCTTGGGATGTCGTTCACCGGACTCTGGATCGATGTTAGTTAAAATGCATCGAATGCACGGTTGAACATTTCTGAAAATTGTTTCATTACCAATTTTCACCCATTTCCAGGAGTCTTCATCCCAAGCTTGTGGACCTTTAACAACAAAATTGGGACGATATTGCAACGGGGTAACCGGTTTCTCGATTCTTGCGTTAAGATCATCAAAGGAAGCTTCGTTCATTAGCATGTAGCTAGTTTCATCATGCAATGCCCCGGTATCACTTCGATCGATTATTCTTTCTCTGAGCTCTGATTTTGGCTCACAACTTGGATAGAATACTAATCGAAAACTTTCCTTGCCACTCGAAATGTACTTGGTGAACCATTCTGCTGCTGTGTCACCACAATCGATACAGTTAGCGTTTTCACTGTGAACTGTTATCTTTAAAACATTATTTGAAGCGTAGAGGTCTAATATGTTGATTTTAATTTCTCCCATTCCTGGTGCAGTGATCGACAATACGTTTCCTTCTATTCGCGGCATAATCAAAACCATTTTCGGATACGTGCGGGCGGTTACAAATTCGCCACTGGGACGTACAACCATGAAAACACGATCACGAAGTTCGCCAACATGTTGACCAAGATTTTCGCAATTGATTTCCTCTAAGGCAATTGGTCCACACGATTTGATCGGAAAGCAATAAATTTTGGATAATTGACCTACTTTACGCCATCTAAACGTTGAGAATTAACGGAACATATTAAGTTCACCCGAGAAGAAAATAATAACAACAGCGTAACTGACTTTGTCGGAGGTTGATTATTGAAATATTTGACAACACCATAAGCTATGCCAACACCAATTGCCGTCGATAATCCGATAGATACAGCTACTTTGGGTTGAATATCCAGAAAACCTTCAATACAAATGCCTCGTTTAAGCAAATATGAAGTGCACAGCAACAGAAAAACCAATAGACAAATAAATACACTTACGAGACATTGTCCAAGCTAATTTATTTATCATGCACGCCGACACTTTCACAATTCAATCAGAAACACAACTAATTGAGAAAACTTTGTATAAAGCGTAGAGTGACTGTTATCATGAAGTGCTTGACGATTAAACATATTTGCAAGTGTGTGCAGAGATACCATCGTTATTTTCAGTGCTAGTGTGTCGAAGTGGCGTTGTATTATGAATTTAAACATGTAGAGTTCATTGGTAGATCATCCAGAATTCTCTGGGTGACAATTCACATTCAATTCAGTCAGGGCAATAATTCATGTCGCCGAACGATGGCCTATAAATCGGGTAGATTCTATTCGATTTTCTAGATTTTCTTGCTATTTGACAACCAATCGAAGGCTTAAAAGTAATCTCTATAAACAGTGAGTGAAACAAAGTATTCTCCGGAGGAATTTTTATTTGTGAACACATTTTAAGACGCTTTGAGTTTATGTAGTTCGACGTGCGCCAGAATCAACTGGCACTTCGGGACACGGATTGTCGAATAGATTGTTCGCTGGTCGATTCGCTTTAATATTGAAGAGACGAGTAGTCGTAAATGTGTTAAGCATTGGTGTTGAAAAGTCCATCCTGCGAAAATAGAAATAACGTTATTGGTGGTAGGGCCACGCCCGAGCCGATTGAATTTGTTGGACATTCTAAGCCGCTGCCGACATGAAATCGACTAATTTTCATGAATAACGCACCGCCGAAGTTAAAAAAAAATCAATCTGCGTACGGCTCTACTTGCCGCTACAAAATCGATATTTTTGGATTTTTTCTAAAACAGTTAATTGACGAATTTAAAGGTCAAACTTATTTATACCAAAAAAACTCGAAGTTGAATAAAAAATTGTTAGTTAACCGTTGACCAACCTGACTAAGGTATTGTTGCTATCCACATAAACTGTCGCACTGATTGATGCAGCGATGAGGACATCCCATGCATTCAGAGGTTCTCGATGAACATAGAAAAGATCATCATTTACAAGACCAACAAAGGTTGCTTCACTCTGAATTAAGATATCCGGTGTAAATAAAGGATAAGCTGGGACAACAGTGTATTGGGCACATGTACCGTTTGAGGCAGTTGTTGGAGCTAACGTGTACCTTTTAAATATGTGGGAAATATAATTTTGTTTGTGTCTTCAACGCACGCAATCGACTCACATATAATTTGGAACTGTTCCGTCCTGATTAGCATTCGAATAATCAAAGAGCGAACTGGCAACTACTCCGTCATGAGTGAGATCCATTCGAAGGCGTCCTACTTCAAGATTTGCATAAATTGTCCCACTCGCAATATTCGATATGCCAGTTGCGTCCCATTTATGTTGCACAAAGTTGGCATAGTACTCAGCAACCAGCATTGGAGGATCCGGTTTAGAAAAATTACTATCGAAGAACCATTTTGAACTTCCAGCGGATAAGTATAAGAGATTGGCAAATGATAACAACAAGCTGAAGGTATACATCATCAAGTCGAGATAAATAAATCTAGTCCTGAAATAACAAAATTGAACATGGGCAGTAATTAACGTGCTATGAAAGAAGTAGAGACCAACTACAACTTTTTCGCTTTGAATGTCGGACTTAGTCTTATGAGAACTACAGCTGAAGTATTGTAGGAATACAAAAATGAACAAATAAATAAAGTACAATATTTTGGAAGTGCATTTCAAAAATAATTCATTTTTCTTATGATTCGCTATTAACTTTTGAAGTTATGATGTTCTTACCTTACAGTATGACTGACACTACTTACAAAATTACACTAAACTCGCTTAGCAAAAATGTTTCCTCATAGGATGATGTTTCCACTAAATTTAGATTTGTTAATCTATGCAATCCGATAAGATAATCTGATTAAGTTAAGATTGATGAATCGGATGTTATTCTTACTCATTCGTGTAAAAATAAGAACACCGTTAGGGGCTGTCCATAACTGACGTCCAGAAAAAACTCGTCTTTTTCTACAA